>CAJNDT010002569.1:464711-700826 GCA_905221615.1 Symbiodinium sp. CCMP2592
AAACTTGATTCCTTTGTCCATGTAGTGATGCCGAACCGTGTTCTCCCTGTGGGACTCCAGGACAGTCGTGAGGTCTCGAATGATCTGCTCCTTGCTTGTGTCGGGGGGTCCAGGAGGCATCTCGCAAAGCAATTCCATGATCTTGCTTGGCGTTCGGTATCTCTCGAACTCAGGAAGCAACGGTGATGCATTGTAGTCCAACACCAGCTCTTTCTCCAACCGTTCATCGTAGATCTTTTCCACCAGAGCGAAAGAGTGTGTATCTCGAGGATCAGGGACGCAAAACCATACCTCCTTGACGAAATGGAAAGGTATCGTTCGACCAACGATCATGATGCCGCTGTCTGTGATACGTCCATCTTCTCGTGCACGATCTTGCGATGGGACATGAAGGACCGCCAATGGCATGTGCTTGGCGTCTCGTCCGTGTACTCGCATCTTGGTCGTTGCATTCCGGTGATCGAACGGCGCAAACACCCCCCAATAGCTGTGGAGTCTGCCGCCTTGGTTGCCTCGGAATTGGCGCCGATGGTCAAAGTCCCCGTCGGGGTCCTCCGAACCAGGCATGATGCCTTGCGTGACAATGGAATCCAAGTTGCGGCATGCCGTAGCGTGGAACGCACCTCCAAGACGTTGCAAGAGGGTCATAGACGGAGATATTGCGAACCTGTTCTTGTCCAACTGAAGCAAGTTGTTCTGGGGATCTGAATGCGCAGAGTGACCACTCGTAGCCCGAACTGCCCATGGCTTCACCCAGCCGTGGCATAAGTTCAGGTACCTCTGGCCATGCCGGCAATGGTCGTTGCTCTGGATCTCTGCGATCTGGTCCCGAACTGATACCAACATGTTCGAACCTGCTGATCCAAGAACTTCCGTGCCGGGGTCCTTCACTCTCACACCCAGGAACTGCAACCGAATCTTGGCCTTGTTGCGTTTCGTGGCTGCAATCATGTTCCCCTGGAACAATAGCTGAAGTCTTTCATTGTACCCTCTCTTCTTCTGTTGGTCATCGGTCCTTGAGACCCCTTCGGTGATGCGTCTGCTTTCATGGGTCCATAGTGGCTCATGCCTCACCAAGTCTTCGATCATCACCCATCCTCCTTCATCACATTTGATGACACTGTTGAATGCCACCTGGCACCTGTTGTCAAGCCATTCCGAGACTGGGCGCCTGGCGATTCTGTGGCGCAAGTCAGACTGGATGCATGATAGCGCCCAATCCGCGTTCAGTCTGCGCTGACGGGTGATGTTGCGAAGGACAACTTCGTTCACGAGGTCCCACCGATTGTTGATGAAGCTTGCACCCTTGGTTGGGATCAGGTCGAGAATTCCGCACCGGATTGGCCTTCCGCCGCCGATGGATTCATAGCCTGGATTGGTGTAGCTGTTAGTGTTCTCGTCGTACACATAGCTAGGACGGTCTCCCCGTTGGGGTAGGCGTCGGTCGCGATGGTCCGAAAGCTGCTCAATGATGTCCACCACTCGCTGGCTATTCTCTGGTCCCGATTCCTGCAGCGGTACGCCACAAGCATCATTTAGGCCCCGACGATTCTCCACATCCGTGCAGAGATTGTGTTTGTTCTCATAACGGATCAAGACCACATCACCCCGTACGGCTTCGCCTCCGCGTCGCGGTCGGGCTTTGGCCTGGGGTCGTCGGTCCGAGGATGCAACACTCACATGATCTGTGGCGTCAACGTCCATTGGTTCAGCCTCTTGTGAAGGTACTCGACGTGGATATCGAAGAAGACTTTCCTTGATGATCTGGACGCCTCGAAGTACCAGGTCCCGGGTTGCAGCATTCTCTGTGCAATTTGACAGAGTGTGTAGGTCACTGCCACACGCAACACAAAATGTGATGCGATCGCTTCCGACTGACATTTCGCCCTGAGCGAGTACGCCAACATAGTCCTGAAGCTGCGTGACAACTCCTTCACGAATTGCATGTCTGGGATCAGGGCCTTCTGCACCCTGCTCTTCTTCAGGTTGCGCATCCACATCCACATCTTGTGCAGGTATTGGTGGAGCGACTGAGAACCCTGGATCGTCCGTGACGTTGTCAGCGGCCTGTGTCTCGTCGGTTCTCGTAATCTCTACAGGGTAGATATCACCATCGACGATCACTGTGAAATCAATCACGAGGTCAGCAGACATGTTGTTGACGATCTCAGCGACTGCTTCATTCTTCTTGGGCGGTGTCCTTTTGCGCGGGGAGTCAACCGTGATCAGCTCGATGGCTGCGGCCGACGCGTAGCGGAAGAATGACCTTTCGATTCCTCTTGCACACGCATTTGCTCCCTCAAGGCCACCCCAATTCGGAAAATGACTTGGGTGTCTCATTGCAATCGTAAGAAGCCCGAGCGCCAGCTCCACCGTGTCACCCAGGAGTTCCTCCTTGGGCAAGGCTGACCCTCTGTAGCATTCTTGGCGCTCTTCCGGAGTCAAAAGCATTCTCATGAAACCAGCATAAGCGCAGTTCCCGGCATCCGGCAGATCGTAGTAGCAGATGTAGCATGTCTTGCCTTCGGAGTCGTATCCTCTGTCCCACGCCAACTGTTTGGCCTTTCCCCATGCCGCGTACTCGATGGCCTGACTGGCTGTGATTCGGAGACCACCGTAGTGAGAAACCGTCTTGCCGATGTCTTCATAGACCATTTCTGCACAAACTTTGAGGAACTCCTTGATGTCCACACGAGGATCCACGAATTGAAGCCTCAGGTCATAAAGGTGCTTTGCGCAAGCCAAGGTGTACTTCTGGGACGCGATCAAGTCATTGAAGGAGCTGATTTGATGCTGCATCTTCAAAGCTGAAGTATGCGCGCACCCAATGCAGTGCCCAGGATACCCGTTTCCGGTGGGTTTGAAGAAGGCTTGTGCGTAGCACTCAGCCAACTTCATTCCTTCACATCCTTGGCAATAAAACGTTCTCCCTTTGACATAACCAGTGTTCGGGGTCGCATAGGTGTCGATCCTGAACCAGTAGTGCCGGTTGTCGTAGTAGGCCTCGGGAACGGTCATGGCGATGTCAAAATCCTGCCAGGTGACTGTGGACGACTCAGCGACCGTGTCACCCTGGGCACCCGACCTGATCTGTTGCTGCTGTTCCCCCGTAAACCATGTCTGCGAGATCTTGGTGGTCGTCTTGACTTCACTCTTGTCCTCCCAAATCTCGACAAGCGACGGGTGAGCAACTAAGTCGGTTCTGACTGTCTCATCCCATGAGCGAACTTTCGATGCCTCAACAAAGCACGTAGATACCATCTTCTCGCAAAACAGCTGCTTCTCATAGATAGCTAGGCCCAATTTGAACCTGACCCGATTGTCCGGTGGTGGTACCTTCTCGACTGACAAAGTGTGTACGCCAGACGACGCATGTTTCGCCTGACTGTACATTCTTGACCAAAACGAAGATCCATGAATCACCACACATGCTCGGGCCCGCAACTCCAGTTCAATGTACATTCCCAGCGCGTGGAAACCATTGAACATAGAAGCTTTCTGTCGAAGGTAATTGCTGGCTGCTCCTACGAACCGTAAGTCGTGGTTGATGTTGACAATTGGAGGGCGCGTGGTACGCTTCCCTGCCGCAATGATGGGGTCAACGTACGTGGCCTTGAGCTGTCGCTGCAAATCAGCACGAATCGCTGCTCCGTCTCCGACCTCACTCATCGGAAATGATATGTTCTCGATGAGGATCGCTTGGAGAGACAGATGGTAGTGCAATGTGACGGTTGCAAGCTGCTCTTCAGTCAAGCCATCCAATGTCTCATTCACAGATTCCAACGATCCCTTTCGTGACTTGGAAGTTGTAGTTGGCACCTGCGGTGATCGACGGGCTCACAGTGTAGATCTCACTCCATCCATGCATGACGAGATTCTCCCTCACTGTATGCGATGACCCTCTGGTCCTTGCGACCATGTCAAAGTCTTGGACGAGGATCGTGCATTGAGAGCGCATAGTCGCGGCATCAGGCTTGCCACCCATACCCAAACTATTGCGAAATCCGTTCAGCGTGTTCATGGTATTGATCCTTGCTTCTGCCGGAATTTCATCGTTGTCGACAAGATCGCCGTCTGCCTCGATCAACACAGCCGAGGTAAGCATTGGAGGAGAAGGAAGATGCACGCACGACACCAATGCCAATGCATGGTATAGCCGCGAGTACATCCGTAACCACATTTTCGTGCTCAGCTTCACGTAGACCTTCAGGTTGAGACCCTTGTCGTCACTTTGAGAGACGGAACGAATCCTTGCCAAGTAGGTCACCAGTCTTCTGACGTAATGCTGAATCGGTGTGGTCCCCACGTCGTGGTTGGCCACGAACTTTGGCGTCTCATCAATGGTAGGTGGGTACTCGTCTTGATCACGGGTCGTCGCCAGCAAGCTCGAGCGACAGCCCTTTTCATCGATGTTGACGTAATGGTACCAACTTTCCTGAGCGCCAGCGGGGATTGGAGCTTCCTCCCATGTCGGTTGCGATGGTTCCTCTTCCGGTTGCGAAGTCGGTGGTTGTGGAGGAGGTGCCGCAGAAGATGATGACGCCGATGCCGTTGCCTCGTCCGTCCTTGCCCTCTTTGGTCCGTGGCTAGGAGTGGCTCGAGGCTCGGTAGCGGATCCTTGTGGTTGTCCCGGCGATCTTCCATGCTCAGGGTGCACGATTCCTTCCGGTTCGAGGTTGCTTGCCGTAGGCATCGCCACCCTTCCCGTAGAATACACCCAGCTAGGATGCCGTTGAAGATTGGGCGGAAATAGGCCATCATCTTGTAAAAGCGGTCTTGGTGCCTCCATCTGTTGGAATTCTGCTTCCCATATGCTCAACGTGGCGCGTTTGGTAGAGCAGTCGACCACATATCCAGATTCAACTCCGCATTGATTCCAGGTGTAGCTACGGAACGCATCCGGCAATTGGAAGCCGTTCCTGTCTTGATCTGCACATACAGCATCCACGTGGTGCTTGAGGAAAGAGTACGTGGTGTAGTCGGAATCAGGGAGCACATCATTGGACCATCTGTAATGCGGGTGTCCAGTGTCTGGATCAACCCATGATACGTAGGAATGAAGCACGTGGAGACAGACACTGAACGCCTGGAGCGAGTTCATCGCAAAGGCGAGCGGGTGTCCCATGCCTTGAGGCATTGTGCGCATCATCATGGCCAGCTGGTGAACGTTGAGTGGCGTGGCGCCATCGTTGTTCGCAGCACATTCCTGGTTGTAGGTCCGTAGTCCATATCCAGTGTGTTTCGCGAACATGTACATCAGCTTGCACACCCTACATAACGTAGGCTCCGCCAACAGGTCTGATTGGTCAGGTGCTCTACCCGACATTGGCAACTTGTGGTAGTAGTCCTGATTCACCGTATACCATTGTTGAATTCTCGTGTCTGTCACAGTCTGGTAGGGCGTCTCCACAGAGTTGATGAGAACAGCGAGGTTGTAGTAGCCGTCCGCAGTGACGATGTTCCTTGTAGCAGTGTTCAAGTCGAACCGAACTTGCTTTCGTTCTTGTTCCAGTTCAACCACAGCCAACTTTGCATCATCGCGGATCACTTCCTCATCCACCATGAACCTGGTGATGGCATTGTACTTCCCCTCGTGGTCAGCAACAATGTGTTTGAGACCTCCACCAAACTTAGTGACCATGGCGAGTATCTCCCCATAGGGTTTGTCCATGTACTCCTCAGGAGCGGCAAGTAAGCAAGCTTTGAGGATTTCTCGGACTCGAATGGAAAGATCCCCTCCTGACGACAGATTTGCACACGTGAACAGCAAGACCAACGGAGGTGCTTTGAAAGCTGCCCATGTGCGAATGAGATCATTGTCGACCACTTTGTCTTTCGTAATCTTCGGCGGGAGCGAGACGCTCTGCGACGCATCCCCAGAATACATCTCCAGGAATTTGTGGAACTTCAGAAACGTTCGCATCATCCCACCAGACGGGAAAACTTCCTCGTGGTCCACTCCATCGAAGGCCAGCTCGTAGGCATTGTAGCTTTCAGCCATGGCTCGGGTTTCGGTCCTTCCTCCGTAGGAGGGAAGTCCCTACACCCTACTCGACTTCACGGTTCCGGGTTCTCCGTAAGAGGCACCCTTCCCCGATCCGTCTGGTCAGACCTTAGTTGTTCCTTAGTTGGGGCTGTCTAATAGCCCCTTCATCAGCGTCTACACACTGATGTTGCTGCCATGCAATGTCCTCAGATTCATGTGCAACATGACTGACACTGACATGAGCTCGAACAAGGCTGCGAACATTCCTCGCAATTGACCGCCATGAAACATCAATGCGCTGCGACAAACTGTTCTTCGAATCATGGTCCAAGCAATCATTCAGTCTCATCACCAAACGGTCCGCTTCAGGCATGTTAGAGAACATGATCCTGCGTCCACCACCATCGCCATCAGCACCAACATGATCATCAACCTTAACCTTCGTCACCTTGCCACTTGAAACAAGAGCATGCAACTCTGGCCAAGACCAACATGAACATGAAGAAGGCATGTCAAGCGAAAAATAGACGTCGGAAAATTCCGCACACTTCTTCAGCAGGCGTTTGAGAGATTTCAAGACACTTCTGAAAACCTTGTACTTCCCACCAGAACGTTTTCACCCCCCACGCAAGCCCCTTCACTACTTCCAGGACCAGCACCTGATCGCAAAAGCGATGCCACGAATAGCACAGGTGTGCGCAGGTCGTTCCGGCACGCATCCTTCATTGTACCGATAAGGCTATCCTCATCGGCCTTGGAGCTGATCAGCTCCTTGCAAGTTATGCGAGAGCAACCTTTAGTGGACTTAGGTACGGCGTAGCCGTTACCCAAGCCACAAAGGTCAACAATCATGCGGTCTGGCTTCCGTCCACCAGCCTTCGACGGCATGGCTACCAATCTCCCATCGCCAGTTGCCTGAAATTTCAAGGCTTTAAGCAATCTTCTGGAGATTTGGCTAGTCAACTCGCATTTATCAGATCGATCCTTAGCGTCCGAATCAGTCATGTGCAAATGTTTGGACGAGCACACATCAGACGACTTAGGATGCAGCGCGACGTTTGCGGCAATGTACTCCCATTCATCCTTGCAGTAGCCGAGCTCAACGGCGGTTCCAGGAGACACAGGATCTCGAAAGATATAACGTTGCCCGTGAGTGCATCCTTGGATCTTGATGCTCTTCCACATGGCATCTTCCTGAAGTCCCTTATACTGCTTGGTTTCCTGGACTGGTACTCGAGGAGGCACTTCGATGATGATTTGGAACCCCCATGACGCCGCTCTGCGCGCAATTCTTTGGACGACCTCCCCCCATGGGTAGTCTGTCCGCAATTTGCCCTTTTCGGGGTTGTCAGCGATTTTCCGACTCAGCCACGAATTCTTGCCCAACACCCCTGCACCAATGAAGATTACGGAGTTAGGGTTGTCTTTCCTTGCTTGCACCACATCAAAGATGTAGGCGCACATGGCGTCGTCAACTTCTCGCCCCATACTCAGAACATTTACTTGCAGCCCGGGGTCGTAGTGAGAATCGGGAGCATGCTGGGCGATGCAATCCTTGCCTGGAGCATACTCATTCCACCAGTTCTCCTCATCGACTCCTATCAATGTCCATACCGTCACTGCCTTTGGAGCATCTTTGATAGTGATACGGTACTTCCACCGGCTGTAAGGATTCTTGTAGGCATGGACCAACCTTCCATCGTGGTCGAGGAATTGGATCACCAGACCCTCCTTGGGCTTGTTTTCGGCGAAATTGACCACGTGAGGCACAATTGCTCCATCATATCCTTGATATTCCTTTTCTGTTCCGCCGCATCATGCCATACATCTTCGTACACCGACGACCATTGGTCATAACCAAATTGAGAGGCTTGACTTTTGGATTGGCCGTTGAAACAAAATCCCTGGTGTAATGTAAAGCCCTGGTACCCCCCATGGATGGCACGCGCCAGTGTGACAACCACCGCTCGCCATTTGGCGGGCAGGGCGCGCACATAAGACTGGCCTAGAGGCGGTTCAGGAATAGGCAAAAACGGCGGCGCAAGGACGTCCGCAATGGCAGCGGGGCGCAAATGCCCCCGCACGGGATGGTACTGAAACACAGCACGCTCCACGTAGCGGTCGAACTTGCCCGGTGTGTCAAGGATAGCAGCACGATCCTCCATCTGGTGCCACTGCCCTTCACGAAGAATCCAAGTCGACCGAAGGTAACGACCAGGCGGCAACGCAGAAGGCGGCCCCCGCAACATGCGCGGGAACTTGACAACCAAGATGGGGTCCACACTGTCATGTTCTTGCAAGCCTTCCTTACTCGACAATCCGGCGCGATACAACACCTGAGGGAGGATCGGCGTCTGCGTGTAAGGAAAACAAGGCACCTCGCTCTTGAACGAGTAGTGCTGCTGACCCTTCTCATCCGTGCTTTGGGAATGAGTAGGTCGCATCAGATCCATAATCTCTTGGGAGCCAATGAGATCCGGCGGAAAGATGTTGATGAGCTGACACGCATGTGTCCAGGATACAGAATCCTTGAACGACTTGGTGTGTATGTCCGCGGACATCTTGGCAGTGACCTCGTAGGCAAGAGAAACGTAACCTTCCTGAAAGATAGAATGCATCCATCCAATGCAGATGCCGTGGGTACGTTCCAAGTGACGCATAGTCGGATTCTTGCCCGTGCGAATCACCCCGATCATGGTCTGGTTGTCGTCGTAGAAGACGAAGTTGGGGTCTTGCCCCCCAAGCTGCTGCCACAACGTGATAGCAGGCAATCCAAGACGTGACATGGCAAAGTCGGCCGCGACAATCTCGGCCTCAGGTGTGGAATGACTCAAGCATCCCTGCCTTTTGCTAAGTCCCGCCAAGGGAAATCTTGTGTGAGAACCTTGAATGTGCAAGTGAGCACCGGAGGTAGATTTCAAACTTTCTCCACAACCTGCATAGTCCGCATCTGCAAACAGCCCGATGGACGAGTCCTCCAAGGAGTTCCCGACCCATCCAATCATCATGTGATGTTTGGACTGGTGCACATAGGCCATGAGATGATGAAGAAGAGCATCCTCCTTCTTGGTCCATTTCGTGATCTTGCGTGCGAGATTGTTGATACTGCGCAGAAGATCAAAGCGGCAAATGCGCGCGGCATAAAGCAATTTCATGAGAATGCTGGCTGCCTGCGGAGCAAGTGCGCCGCGATTGCCTCGTTGATTTCCTCTTCCTCGGGCGCCTTGGGAATAGGTGGAGGCGGAACGAGCCGACCATCCTTATCAACAGGCATGGTGTGTCCACACCACGTGCATCGATGGCTTTTACCTGACTGTGCCGGAGCGCGAGCTGGGTGATTCTTAGTCTCCTCAGCCGGACTCGGCGATGGTACCGTCTTGAATTTTGTCGGATCGAACCCAGTCACGTCGCAGTACTTCTTGACTGTCATGTCCAGGTACGTCTCCATGTCGTAGGTAACGGTCTGCACCTTCGTTTTGTCATGCAACGTTGCCTCGCCCTTGGAGATGCGACAACCCAGATACAAGCCCAGCGGCGTTTCTTCTTCCAATCGAAGTTCTTGGCGCAGCATGTCCCAACCCTTGGGTAGATTCTCTTTGGGTCCTGCCATCTTGAGATCATCCACGTAGATGACAAGTAAGAGCTTCATTTGCGGGTGAAAATACAATGATGGCCATTCATCGCCAATCGGCTTGAACCCTACTTTCTGTACCGCGGTGTGGCAATGTTGTTCCCACATGGTTCCTGCGTCAGGATGTCCATATAGAGCTTTGATCAGGCGACATACCGGCCTACGGAATTTATGCCGTTTCGCAGATGGATGCCAGGCTTCATCAGGCAGTTCAACCCAACACGGAGTGCCCGACAATCTTGCCTGAATGTATGCTTGGATAGCATCCGCCATCTGGACATCGTTGCCAGGAAGACATCCGTAATAATCTGCCCATCGTGAGGCGTCAAACGTAGCCGGGGAATTCCCCAAATCCTGAAACAATGCGGCTTCCATATTCTGGTCTTTGACCTGATCACCGAGTAGTACACCTCGCCCCTTGAACTTCCTGGCAGGATCGTCCTCTTTGAGCTGATAGTTCTTCTCGTAGATCAGTCCGTGTACTCGCGCCATATGTACTTTCTCACCTTTCTTCTTTGCCTCGGCGACGACGTCGTCATATTCACGCGTAGTTGAGAAGTCAAACACTTCTTGGTCCCACAATCCCTTCCATTCTTTCATGAAAGCTTCCATGGCCTTGGGATTGTTGATCATCTCTTTGCGTGTGACGGGTCGAGTGACCATGGCATTGAAGCACGATCCTCCTGCATGATTCTTTTCCCGATGTACGTTTCTGTGAGAAGTCGTACACGGCATAGAAGGAATCCAATTATCATCCATGACCATATGCGCCGGAACGGCCGGCACAACATCTGCCAAGAATTGTTCTTGCGTATATTGATCTACATAGGACTGTGCCCATGACCAACCATCGTCGTCGTCAACGGTCACGTTGAGTTGCAGATCAATTTCTTCACACGGAACAATCTTGGGAAAGATCATGTTGTCCAAAGTCTTTGTGACTATCTTCTTTCCTATCACAGCCTTCTTCCGGTCTTTCTTGGCAACTCGAGCTTTATCTCGCTTTTCTTTCTTGTATGCTGCCTTCTTCTCCGCTTCGCTCATCTTCTTCCATGCTTCCGGAGAATAAGAGTGGATAGGTCGCCGTGTAGGAAGAGTTCGTCGACCATCACTTCGGATCTTGTACGGAACTCCCCTTTTGTCGATCTTGCAAGCTTCACCGTCATCGGTAAGATATACAATGCCGTCTCCTTTCTTCCCCGTACTCCAATGTTCAATCTCCTCGGGAGCCAACTTCTTTTCTTTCAAGATCTTGATAATCTCTCCAGGTTCTTCGATGTCTCCTTCGGGGATGAGTCTACCGGTTGGACCGACTTCGCGGGGCGATCGTCGATCTTTCCCAGTGACCTTTGGTTCAGAAGGAGGCGGTGCTGCACGTAGACCTAGCTCTTCATCTAGTTCTTCGAGTCTTTTGTCTCCTATGGCATCAATAGCTTCATGCTCTGCTGACTTGAAGACTTCGCCGAGCGGCTCCGCCTCAATGTCAGATGGATCTATGTCCTGTAAGTCAGGATCTTCTCCGGGATCCGGTGGAGGAAGAAGTCCGCTTGGATCATCGTCATCCCCGTCGTCACCATCTCCTCCAGGCGGACCGTCGCCACCGTCATCGACGTCTTTTATCTCCTTGCCAGCGAGGTCGACGTTGTCCCTGAGTCCTTCAATGGTTGAGTTCATCCTTTCGTACTCGGCTTTCAGGGGAAACGTTATCTCCTCTGGGAAGTAGATAACTTCTGTCTCGTACGGTCTCATCAACTTCCTGGGAACGGATGCGTCCATCGACAAGTTCGCGTTGGCAAATTCCTTCATATCCCAAACACGATACTTCTTGGACCATCCTTGACCAGCAGTGATGATGTATCCGGCGAAAATGCCTGGAATCCCCTTTGGATCGAACTTGTTGCCGTATGTCTTCGGCCTTGTGTCCGTCGGCTTGAAGAAGACTTTGGCACCAAAGGGTATGGCTTTTCCCTCGAAGTCCTTTCCAGTCATTCGCTTCCATGCTGAATCACCATCGCCCTCCACGTCTTCAACGTTGAGGTTCTGCATCACGCAATTAAGCGCAAAGGACCAGTATTGAGCGGGCAATCCGGCGTGTAGCATGGATGCTGCGACTGTGTTGATCACTTCTTGATTTGATCGTTCAGCGAGTGAATTGTTACTGGGTTTCCCTGGAAGGGAATGATCATCACGATCTTCAACTGTGCCATAGCTGAATCGAACTCTGGTGCTTCATCGCTGTACGCCATATGAATCTTGCGTCTTCCCATGAGGCGTCTGATGGCCATGACGACTTCGTCAGTGCTCCTTGAAGCCGTGGGAATCGCTGCAATCATTTTGGTGGCGATGTCCCTGATGACTAGAACTTCACGTGCTCCGTCATCGAGTCCAATACCTGCTTCGGCGGCCTTGCGCATGTCAAGGAAGTCGAACGTCACAAGATCTCCCCAGTGTTTGATCACACGTTGAAATGCACCTCGTTGCGTTCGCAAGTGCTTCATCTTCGCGCGTATGCACGATTCGCAATATGGATTGCGGTAGCGATGAGTACACAGATGTGCCAATGTCTTTGCTTCGGCTTTCAGTGTTCCGACTCTGGCCTTGCGGCTCGGCGCACCGTCGCCTTCCACATCAATGATCACCTCATCGTCACCATCCAATGGAATTTCACCCACTCCTTTTCCTTCGTCGTCGTCCGGAGGGCGTCCGGCCTCGGACTCTGGTACTTCTTCTATAGGAGGTTCTTGGGGTTCAGGATCAGGAGGTCGTTCATGATCATCACCTTCTTCTTCTGCTTCGATCTCGCTCGGTGCAGCTTCAGCGGCAGCTGCGACGCTGACGTCAACATTGCCTGCCGTCAACGCACCTTTGAAGATTTCGGTGATGGCTTTGGCCTCCGGATCATCATGAACCAATGACTTAGAACTCCCAGCACGGACGTACGGGATGTCACCGTTCACGAACAAAGATATTCTCTTGCCCTGCGGGTTGATCATGAATGGTTCCCTTCCGGGAGGCCACACAAACCCGTAGTTGAAGTTCATACATCTCTTGCCTATGGAAAGCACCGACGGCGTGTCGTCCAACACATAAGCGTTGATCGGTTCCTCGAACGACTCAGTCTGGAAGTTCGACACGAGATCGGTATCGGTGATTCCATTGGCTGTCTGAAATGATATGGGCTCTGGAGTCACGAGTGTCTCGAGACTGTGCTTCTCGATCTTCTTCTGAGATATGAGGTCATGACCACATCCAGTGTCCATGAGAAACTTGATCTTCTTCTTAAGGATGACTGGTTGAACCATGCATTTGAATAAGCCTTGATTGATGATCCGTTTGCTGTGTGCAGCGTCGAGCTCGCGTTCAACGATGGAATCCTCACCGTCATAGAACGAAACTTCTTCCACTCGAGACGTTCCTGGGATTCGTACGAATGAAACTCGATCTCCGCGTTGATCATCACCATCGTCAACCATGTCTCTCATGATCTGTGCCCTCAATCTCGCTTTGTGCTTGGCGAACTCCAAGCTCACAGCGCGATCCTCATCATTGACAAACGCTTCCATGTCGACGTACTTCACCTTCCGCTCTTTGTCTTTCTTCGATCGTCTCGGACACGAAGAAATGAACTTCACGTCATTGGCAAATGTCACATTGCGCTTTGTCACTTTTCGGGTCGACGTAGTCGTTCCCGAGGATTCGTCATCTGTTGAACAATCCGAATCAGCGTCGCTGTCAACGGATGGACAATCTGACTCCTCCTCATCTTGCTTTGAAGATCGCTTCCATATAGCCGGAGCTGATGGATTCCACCTTCGACACAATCTGATGGCGGGTGCTGCTGGAAGTGCCTTGGCCTTGGCATTCGGCTTCGCTGGAGCTGCCTTCGCTTCGGATTTGGCTTTAGCTTTTGCCTTTGGTTCCGGAGCTGGGGTAGCTGCTGCCTCATGCTTGAAAGGACAATTCTCTCTTGAGCACGAGCCTGTGTTCTTGAACGAGTAGCAAATCCTGTTTCCTCCTCCTCCAGATGGACTTGGGGTTCTCGTCCTCGGTGTGAAGGGTCGTTCTGGAGTCTTCTTCGAGTGACTGAACGGACACTTGTCGCCATTTCGACACCCTGCATCTGTGAAATGGAACTTGCAGCGGATTTGCTTCTTGCTTTTGTCACCTCTGTTGTCCGCTGACTCACTCCTCGTCTTCTTCTTGGGCTTCGGCTTGGTCTTCGCATGACTCTTCGCTTTGCTTTGAGGTAGTACAGGTGTTGCTTTGTCCGGCTTGGTCGGCGAAGCCTTGACCTTTGCGGATGGAGCTGCGGTAGGCGTAGGTTTCTCAGGTACCTTGGCCGGTGCAGCCAGCAAATCCTTGCCCTCAAGCATCTGGCGCAAGCCAATTTGAGTCTGAGTGAGATTTGACTGTTCTCGTTTCCGCATGATGGTACGATCAATGATCTTCATCAGGTTGTCGTACGATCGATCTTCATGATTGTAGGGCAGGTGTTCATAGTGCATGCCCAAGTCCATTTTCATTGCGGGCGAGTCCTTGATCTTGCTGTACAAGCAATCACGGAGAGCTGTTTTGGATGGAATGTCCTCTGGTCTCATCCGTCCCAGAACTTCCAACCACGTCTGCTTGAACGTATGAAGCTTGTTGTCGCCTTGGTACTGGAGCTTCACCAAATACTCAAGAGTGATGATCATGTCAAGACGATCATGCGTTCGAAAACTTTCGTACATCATCGCGATGACTTGTCGTCCTTTGATGATCTTCACGTCAGGCCTGCTGATGTAATCGTTGGCCTTCCGGTTCACCTCGAGGTACAGGTCAGCTGATTTGTCACCACCGGCACGTAGCATTGCTACCATGGCGATCCCCAACTTGACGTCGATGCTCTTGAACTTCTTGTGTCCTGAATCATTCAATGCTTCGACATCAGGGAATGGGTTGAACGCTGGTGCCAGCCATAACATCCAGTCCTCATGATGTGGGTCGGCTGATGCCCCTAAGACATTTGCCGTGCACACAGATCGCCAGTTGTTGAGATGAGTAAGAGTAGGCCATGGAGGAACGGTCACTTTGTCGGCTTCCCTCCTGGAAATTCTCACCTCTGTAACTTCAGGATCCGCATCTCCATCAGGATCACGCGCATGCGAACCAGGATCCGATTCGGGTTTGCCCCCTCCACCTTTCTTCTTGTCATCATCGTCGTCAGGCGGATCTGGAGGATCATACCCCGTGCCGGTACCTTCATCATGCTCTTCCTCTCCATTCTCGTCGCCAGCTTCGTCACCGTCATCGTCTCCATTGTTTTCTTGAATCGTTTCAGCGAATAATCTCCACTCATCACGATCAGCTCTGAGACGTTGTTCGGCTTTCTGAGCCTTGAGTACTTCACTACGCAGATCAGCAATCTTCTCCTCGTACTGTTCCGCGATCTCTTTCTCGATCTGACGCCTCCTTGCCTCATGGATGGAATCGTCAAAGGCGACAGGGGGACCAATGTGGTCGTTGCCCTTCGTGGATGCGGTGACACCGTCGATGCCAACAGGTCTTGAGGAGCTGGCGGATGCTGTGGACTTCGATCCCAACATCCCGCGATCCCCCAAGAGTTCGCGTAGCTGTCGATCACGCACGGTTGCCGCATCACTTTTCCCATGAAATCCGCTTGGTATGCCAAACAACGTGGCTGCACTAGGCGTGGAACGCGCAAGCGCTGGACTGCTAATACCTGGCACGTGGTGCTCGGGCATTGCATCCGCCACGATTGGCATTGAACTGCGGCCAGTGAAGAAATTTCCACCGGTGAATGGAATTCCGTCCATCACAAGGTTCTTGTCCTTGTCCGATTCCGAGAATGCGAACTTCTCTTTGGCGACTGGACTAACTTGACTTGGGGACCGTATTTCAGGGGATCGTACCTCATCTCCTACGGAAAATGCAGGCATTACATCCTTTCCTACGTGCTCCCAGCCAGACTCAGTAGTCCTCGAAGACATGGGCATGCTCGAAGGTCGCGTCGCTCCTCCTTGATTGGAGTTTCGTGCTGCCTCCAATTCGCTGCGTGTCCTCGCTTGAAGATCTTCTTGCGCTTTGAGCGTTTTCCTGAGTTCACTCAGCTCGTCGTGCAAGGTAGGCAATGATCGCCTTGCATGATCTTCATTCTGATGAAGTCGTTCCTCTGCTTCTTGCATCCTCTTCACAGCCATTCTGCGGTACTCTTCCTCTTCACCAAGACGTTCACGAAGCCGAAATCGTTCTTGTTCAATGGCTGCGCTGTTTCCAGCTAGCCCTTGGATCTCGTTCACGGCCCGCAACTCCTGGTTCTTGACCAAGTGGAATCGTTCCTGCATTGCTTGTAAGGCTTGTTCCGAACTTGCTGTGTTTGACCGGAGGACCAAGTTCTCTCTGGCGTGTTCATGAAGTTCATGAGTCAGACGCTCATACTCACGTGCCATAAGCTCACCATCACCTTGCGCTCTTGCCTCCAACTGCACAAAGTTGGTGGCTGCCTCCGTGCGGAACACGTGTAGCTGTTGAGCTAACTCCTCGGCAACGGCATGTGCTTGACGTTGTTGAGCAGAGTTCTGTTCATCCATGCGAAACAAAGCTGTTTCATAGTCTCGCTTCATCTCCTGATTGACATTGTTGATGTGCCTCATGGCTAAGCATGCATGGTCACGTTGTCGTTCCAATTCTTCAATGCGAATTCCAGATCCTTCATCTTCTTGTTGCATCTCCTTGATCTTGTCCATCAGGGTCTGCACGATTCCTTCGTACTCTTGCACCTGACTGCGATAGTACATTTGCTGTGCAAGGTTCGATGCTTCGAACTGTTGCGAAATCGTCAGCTCCTGGTAGGCATTCGGACCGTCAGCTATTGCAGGCGTGGCCACGGATGATGCATCACCACGTGCAGGAATCGTATCCAGAGTCATGTCCAGATCATCAGAATCGCGTGGTTGATTGGTAACCATCCGATTCCAAGTCATGGACTTGTCACGCCCACGGGTAGCCGAAGTCCTCGATCGTGCTGAAGAGCTTCTCGAAGATGATGGTCTTGACTTCTTCTCCAAGGTCTTGACTCCTTTGTCCTTAGCCCTGGACGTAGTCCGAGGTGCCTGAAAACCAGACGCTTCGGCCCGTCGTTCTGAAGCCTTGCCCGTCCTCGAACCTGTGGATGTCGGACGTGAAGGCGTAGATGCTCTTGGTAGACTCTTTGCTTTCCCCTTGGGAACTGCCTTTGCAATGGCAAGCGCAGAAGATTGACCTTTGTCATCTTCCGTGGAGCTATCAACGGATTGCACCACTGTGTCATCAGCTGTTGACTCACCAACGGCTGGCGCTGCCACATCGGCACCGAAAGTCATTGTCGTATCTTGACTTGATCCTGAGTTCATTGTGGTCGTAGTAGATCAAGTAGTCGTTGCTGTAGAAAGGCAGAGCCGCGTACGGCTGATAACCTGCGTGGGGGATTGATCTCGACTTGGTTGCTGCTCTCCCCACCAGAGCTGTAATGAATGTAGGTGTGGCTGGCTAGCACTCTCCACAGACTGGACCCTGTCTCTCCCTCTTACTTCCACACGTGCGATCCTATGCAGGCAGAACCGGCGGCCGTTCCTTTTGCACTCACTGCCGGCGGCGGTTCGTCTGTGCAACGGGATAGCTCTGATTGCTCAGGATAGAAGACACATATAGCACTTAGCTATGGGCATTGACTTGAGCCAAACGTTGCGTTGGCGGTCACATAGAAAGGTAAAGACGAGGGATGCGTAGCATGCCCCCTAGAGTCGAGGGACGCGTAGCGTGCCCCCTTCTCCTGCACTTTACACGGTCTTGCTCACAGCTCTTATAGTGACACCTTAGAACTTGACAAGGCATCGCAGTCCGTTCGCACTGAACCTTAAAATGACAACCTGTTCTCCTCTGAACTTTGATTCGGACAGCAACGGCCAGGGCCCTCACCGAGCGATGAAGTAGCCAAGGGTCTCATTGTTCACCATACCACCTCGTCCAATTCGTATTCACAGCCTCAGGCCCTCAAACCCCAAGCACCCGAACCTCCTAATATACGGACCTTAAAAACCTATACTATTTGGGGGGCTTCCTTATTGTAATTTTAGTATAATGGAGCCCCAAAGCCCTATTCTAATTATTCAGGCCCCTATAGCCCCAGTTATAACTACGCACGAATCTCCAAGTACGCCCATGATTTCCCAAACCTCCGAGACTCGAGTCAGTACACATACGAACCGATTCTCCGCATGAACCTCTAGAAACCAGAGGGTCCATATACACTACTACTATGGAACTAGGTTCCCAAAACCATAATAGGGATGGTCTTTCGGGACCTAATTCCATAATAGCAGTGTATATGGAACCTCTAGAAACCTCTGAAAGCAGCTCAAAGTATGGGTCCAGCCTTACAGTGCAAGAGTCTCGCAAGAAGCCTGCTACGCTTCTAAACACGAAGCTGAGACGCTAATCTTTGCGGATTCAGGATTCAGGGTTTCAGAGTGTAGGTCTTAGCCTCTAAACCCTTAACCTTCAAACCTAAGCCCTTAACCCTGAACTCTTAGCCCTGTCTGCAGCAAAGCTTCTAGCAACCGCATCGCCAATCGCGACCTTCTTGGGAGACCTTGGCCAGCGAAAGCCAGAGTTTCGGGACTGGGGCGGCGGTTGAGGGTTTATATCTATTCTTTTAAGGTGCTTTAGGGTTTAGGATTTAGGGCTGTCTAGATCGCCACCTAGCAAAATCCTGAATACAAGTAACTACGAGTAGCTGTCTCTTGAGGAAACGCACGTTATCCCTGGAAGCTTGATACCGTCACCCTAAGCCCAATTTCCACAAACCCTAGACCGCACAACCCAACCCCTAAACCCTAATTCGTCTTGATACTACAGTAGAAGCCCAAAAGTTGGAAACCCAGTAGCCTCAATAATGTATGGGGAATCCATCCCAACACTATCTGGCCTTAATCCGCTTTCCAACTCTAAGGGGTTTACTGTACTTTCTCTTTCCAAGGCTGGGAGATGGCTCTTCGATAAGCGAGTTCACTGCCGGGCCTGCCATGGTCTAGGATGAGGAATAAGAGCCTAGGGTGTAGGATTTAGAGGTTGAGGTGTAGGTTTTATGAGCTTTAGGGAGCTCCTCCTTTTTGGTCAAAGCTTCGTCTAGCCTAAATTGCGTTTCCATACTCTAAATAAACCGTTGCTTGTGCAACCTGCACGGGTTGACTCTAAGAGCCAGTTATTAGTGTCTTCGACCTCGCTGCTATCATCAAGGTCATCATCAGCATCATCACCAGCAGCACCATACTGGTCACCAGCAGCAGGAGCATCAGCAAAACTAGCACTGGTAGTAGGACTATAGTAGTACAGAAGCAGCCGAGTTGCAGCAGCAGCCTCAGGAAAGGTAGCAAAAGTGGTGACAAGGAGCATCGTGGTCCTCGTAGTCTACGAGTCTCCCTACTACCCCAGTAAGCCACAGAAATGAGAGGTTAAACTTTTCGATTCCTACTGAACTACAAGAGCCCAAAAAGTTTAAAAGTTGGGTATTGGGGATCTAAGTAGACGAACCCTTACCTTAAAGGAACCCCTAACTAAAGGAACCCTTAAAGCAACAAATAAAGGAACCCAACAAAGGATCTAAGTCTCCGAGGCCCAGTTATGGATCCCGTAGTGGAATCCTCAAAGGAACCCTTATGAAGCCCTTAAAGGAACCCTCAAAGGAGTCTACGATTCTCCGAGGCCCCGACCCTCCTGCCAGCTGCTGCTCCGAGGAGAACAGCTGGAGCTCCAGGGACTTCACCGCCTCGAGCCGACAGGCTCAAAGGTTTAGCTTTTTTGGGGGTTTAGGGTTTAGGGTTTAGGTTTTCCCCGAGGGTCCATGTAGCCCAATAGTATATACTTTGGCCCCAAAGTACCTATATAGGGACTACTTCAAGGCCAAAGTACATACTCTTTGGGCACATGGACCCTTAAGGTTTAGGGATTTAGATGGATTCATGCCTCATAGCGGCTTTGTAAGTTTAGTCATGCTTTGTCGTGGTACCCGCAGGACGAGCACTATGCGTTGCTGGGCTGCTGGAAGCTCCAGGGCATGCCATCAGGCTGAACGCGAACTACCTAAGGTGATATGTGTGTGCGCAATACCCACAGGGTCCATACGCACTACTATTTCGGAGTTATAAGTCCCCAACCATAATATAGGGAAAGTCTTTCTGGATCTAACCCCAAAATAGTAGTGTATATGGACACTCGCGGACTTCTGCATCTTCTTCCTCGTGATACCACCCGTACGCGTCCTATAGCTCTGCTTGGATGTTCATGTGTAGTTACAAGTGCGGTTATAAGTCCCTAAAATAGGTTATAACCATAACTATCCTACTTACAACCATACCCATGAACCTCCAAGTGGGATGTCTTGATGACCGAGTGTGCTGGCCAAGAAGCCCTTAGCTCGATCTGTAGTATACCCATAGGCCCCAAAGTAGTTCCTTCTTGGGCTTCATATATAGAATCCTATAAGGTGGTCCCAAAAAGGAGCTACTTTGGGGCCTAGTGGTAGTAGAGGCTACACCGAAATCATTTGCCGGAATCCCAGCCGCCCAAGCCCGACAAGCCCCAAAGCCCTTCAGAGCGCAAACTTCAATCGGCAGAAAGAACTGGACTTTGAAGTAACCAGGGAGAAAAGTCTGGACTTTTGATTCATACTGGTTCCTGTAAGGAGCAGGTACCCCAAAAAAAGTATTCAGGTATGGTATGGTACTCCAAACCCAGGACCTTGAACTTCTTCATATCCTTCGCATTCGGCTTGACGAACCATTCAATCTCAGCCTTGCCGATGTTGAGACGGCGCCATATTTGTTCGCATGGGGCTTTTTGCACCAGGGTCAAACTCAAGGGAACTGCTGAGTGTGGCAGTGACACGACTCGGGTTGCTGCAAAACGAAGAATCACCCTGTTCAGTTCACCGCTGCCACTGCGAGTACCACTACACAACTACCACTACGAAGCAACACATTACGAGCAGCACACCACCGCTCGGCCAGGAGCATCACCGCGACGACGAGGACGAGGACGACTCTCCTCCTCCGCCTGGTCCTCCTCGTGGTCCTCCTCCTCATCCTCCTATAGTATTGGCGCTTCCTGCCCCCAGTTTTCCTGCCAGCACGACGACGATCACTGCTACGAGTCCTACGACGAACTCCTCCTGCTCCTCCTCCTCCTCCTCATCCTTGCCATCATCCTCATCATCATCATCGTCATCATCGTCAGTCATCATCATCATCAGTCATCATCGTCATCCTCCTCCTCCTCCTCCTCATCCTCATCCTCATCAGCATCATCGTTATTCTCTTCCTCGTCACCGTCATCGCCACCATGACGATCACCATCACCATCCAGCCGAGTCAGAACACTGGGGCCTAACCCTCGCATGAATTCCCGATTAAGACCGATAGTGGGGCAACGTCAGAGCGTGCAGCACAAACGCGGCTGCAGATGTGTCAAACATGCATGTTGCATCTGAACTGCTTCTAGTTTGGGCGTCCGCATGGTTGCAGCGTTCAAAGTTGCGGGCGTCTGCACCGATTGAGAAGAGAAATATCTTGACGATTATCGTGCCCACATGTGCCCGCCATCGAACTTGTCGATATGAACCCTCTGTACCCATGAACCATCATGAACCCAAACTAAACCCTGAACATCTCAGATCCTTAAATCCCACGTGGCAAGATCTGGAATCCTGCGCAGACGTATACTTCAACGAACCGACAAATCATTTCAGATACTGTAAACAATCTAAACTACTCCTACCTATCGCAAGTTTCGTAGAATCTCACTGGGCCGCCCAAACACTTTACACCCTCGAGCCCGGAGCCCTGAATCGGCCTTATGAGGCTTTGTGCCAGTGTGCCAAGCATACACTCGCCAATATTCCGAAGGAGCCCTAGGTGCACTCAACCCGACAGCCAAACAAGCCCTATCATGCAAGCATAGACCCAAAGCATGGCAAACAGCAGCTCAATAGTTTAATGAGGCATACGGTATAGTATGATATAATATCATATGGTAACTATAACAGCAGAACATTAGAACATGATATAGCAACAGGGGAGCACTTGGGGCCATGGAGCCTGCGTGAACTCGCGCTGCCGAGTCAAACCCTGTCTTGGAGCGATCTCGTTCCGGAAGGACTTGCCGACCTTCATCAGAACAGCTTCACGTGGCTGGGACCGGCGCATTGACAGAGCTACTACTTGGAGGATCATGGGACTAGTAAGTAAGCTTATAAGTACTTTAATTGGAGTTGTAAGTAGTTATAAGTAGAGTTACCCTAATTCTAACCCTAGTTACTAAGTCCCATGATCTTAAAGTAGTTCTACCTTGCTCCATGCTAGGACATTATGCTCGTCAGTTGCTCCCTTCGCGACACAAGCCTGTGATAGCTGTTCCACAAACTTAACTCTGTGCTTGCCCAAAGCCACTACAGATTACAGTAGAAGCCGAAAAGTTGGAAACCCCATAGCCTCAATCCTTAAGAGTAATGTAGAGGGAATCCCAGCACCAGTCGGCCCTAATCCGGTCTCCAACTTTATGGAGTTTACCGTAGTTCCTGTAGAATCAAAGTTGCCCTGCACACAGCCCAATACGCAGAACCGAACTAAAGCAAAAAACATAACCCCAATCCCAAGCTTTAGGAGTTAGTTAGAAGTCTTGAAGCAAATCCGGGCCTGAGCAACGCCAAAGGGCAAGCGTCCGGCATTCTGCTCCAAGCAAAACCTGCTTAGCTTCAAGGGCTTTTCTGATTTAGGTTCCATGCTTTTTTGCGCTCAACATGGACAGGATTGGCGCGGCTTACGGTCAGAAAATTGCAGAGTGACTGAGAGTGTTTGGATAATTAGGGCAGTTTTGGTTGAGGGTTATTCGGGAAATCTACCCCACCCCTTCAAGACAACAGAATGCTTACCCAAAGGGTCCTAGGTACTATTCTGGGGGATACTTCCCCAAATCATAATAGTAGCTTCTATTATGGAAACCCTACATTCTACTATATAGGTACTTTGGACCCTTTGGCTTCGGGCTTACCTCAATCAACCAGCACTTACGTGCTTGTAGGGGGCTGTAACTACTTGCGTTAGGATGGCTATGATAGGTTCGTGTAGGGTCTAAGGGCAATTCTGGATTCAGAGTTATCCCGTGCTTACTGATACCTGTACATGCGCCCAAACCCTGCTTCGAGTAGCAAGGCCTTTGAAAAACCCTCTTCAAACCGTACTGTGCTTGTGAGACCTGTATATGAAGCTGTTCTGGGTCCCCGACTTGTAGTTGAGGAAGATCCCTTGCGCGGTCTCCGGCCGAAGGTACCTATTCAGCATCAGGGTTTAGGAGTTCTGGGCTTTAGGGCCAGCGTCACGATTTTCAAGCTTGTGCACACAAACTTAGCAACTAAGGTGATAATTCTGGTAACTCTACTTATAACTACTTGTAACCCCAATTAGCGTACTTATAACCTTACTTACTAAGTCCCATGATCCTCCAAGTGTGAGCTTGCCAGCTCTCTTGCAGCGCACCCCTGGATCAATCCGGCCGGACCAATCGGAGTCGGAAACCTCAGGAGGCTGCGAAGAAGGATCCCGCCCGTAAACCCTACACCCCGAAACCCTAAACCCCTAAACCCTCATCCCTAAATCTCTACACCTCTAAACCCTGATCCCTAAACCCCGAAACCCGAAGATCGGCTTCGAGGAGGGCGAGATGGAGTGGGTCTATGGAACTTCCCGGGATGGTGTGTTTTAGATTTAATGTAAGGGCCGAAATAATTAGACTAGGGTTTTGGGACCCATTGTACTATGATTGTAATAAGGAACCCCCCAAAATAGTATACGTACTCATTTGTACAGCCTCGGGCTTTTAGGATGTAGTGGTTAGCGGTTTAGTGGTTGGCCTTTTAGGACTTCAGCATTTAGCTTATTACAGGGTATACAAAGGTTCGAGGAACTCGCGACGCAGGGTTTCAGAATTTGGACGGCTTAGTGCCGAAAGCGGAAGATGGCAGAAGTCGGCTGTCACTTCTCTATCTTACTGCCTTAATGTATATTCAGAACACGGAGCTGGGGGAAATGATAGTATACTTGTAAAGGGACTACAAGTGAGGAGATAGTAGCAATAGCTATCCAGACCTGTATCGTTTCGGGGCTTAGGTCATGAAGCCACGAACCAAAACTGCGAAAGTCAATACCTGTAATGCCCTGAGAACCCCAAACCACGCTTCAATGTGCCCGAACCGCAGCACCTTCGGGATTCGTGGTGCGGTGCCGGGTTCGGAAGCAGGGGGGGTGGTGATTGTGAACATTCTGAGTCGGAGAGTGTAGCAGTGTGGTCTGTGGAACTCTGCAGTTACTACGTGACAGTACCACCAGCCCATACACCCTAACCCCGAAACCCTAAACCCTAAACCCTAACCCCTAAACCCTAGACCCTAAACCCTAACCCCTAAACCCTAAACCCTGAACCCTAAGACCCCGAAACCCCCAAAACCGCTGACATCCTGCTATGCTGTGGGGCAGCTTCATCCTCGGTCTCCTCGCTTCATGCCAGAGCAACAAAAACCGAAACTCCTGGGTCCCCATCCTAAACCCCGGTTTAGGGTTTAGGGTTTAGGTTTAGGGTTTAGGGTTTAGGGTTTAGGGTTCCTCGGAAAGAGAACCTACCTATAGCCTCCATTGTAGTTCCTTTTTTGGTTTAACCCAATTAGGATCCTATAAGGTAACCCCAAAGAGGAACTACAATGGAGACTAGAGATAATATAGGGGGAGAACAAAATACTTTGATAATAAGGACACAAAAAGGTGCCCTAATTTTGACAACCACCCAGCTTGAGAGTTATCCATCTCAAGCACAGCGCCCGGAACGTCCGAAACTATACTCAAAGGATCATGGGACTTAGTAACTAGGGTTATAACTAGGGTAACTCTAATTATAACTACTTATAACTCCGATTAAGGTACTTATAACCTTACTTACTAAGTCCCATGATTCTCCAAAGTAGACAACCTAACAAAGGGGCCTTAACAATTGGAATAGGGTCTTGGGGTATACTATACTATAGCCATAGTAAGGAATCTCCACAATAGTATTGGTAATTATTTAGGCCCCCTATATTAAATCGAAAACCTTGGGCCCTGAACCCCAAGTCAAGCAAAACAGCACTCCACAAGCCGCGGCGGTTGATGATGTAAATCCTGCATTACCCATAATAAGGAATATACTGAATATACTATAATTCCCATAGTTTAGGGTCCTTAAGGTAATACAGGATTTATATCATCAACCGAAGCACATCAGTGCTGCTGGGCTGCATCAAGTTGAAAGGCTCTGGGTCCGTCAGCTTGTTGCCAGACTGCCGTGCCGCTTTGTGGGCTTTACCCTAAGGCCCCAAAGTACTTCCTTGTTGGGAATACCTTATAGGATTCTATATATGAACCCTAAAAGGAACTACTTTGGGGCCTATGGGTGGGGATGAGAGTGTGGAGTTTAGCGTATTGCAGGGTGTGCGGAATCATGGTTTTGAAGTTTGATAATTCATGTTGTCTACTAGGGGTACGGTTGGGGTGCATGGGGTTCAGAATATGGTCGAGTTGAAGGTTTGGGTTGCAGAAGTTGAAGGTCCGAGGATTGAGCTCAAGGCATGTTAGGATAAGGATATAGCAGGGTTTGGGGTTTAGATTGCAGCGGGCTCAGTGGTATAGTGTCAACCCTAAATGGATTCCCCAAAGCCGTCCAGTCACATGTGGCAGCACTCGATAACCTGTCCATTCCATGCGCTGCTGCATGCAGCAGGATGTAAGCTGCGGTGGGAACCTGATTAAGGCTCCCTGCATTGCTGATTTAGGGCTCCGTTATCCCTAAACCCTAAACCCCTGAACACTCAACCCCTACACCCTAACCCTAAACCCTAAACCCTAAACCCCTGAACCCTAAACCCCTAAACCCTAAACCCCTAAACCCCCAAACCCCTAAACCCCTGAACCCTAAACCCCTAAACCCCTAAACCCTACCGGCCATAAACCCTCACTTCGGGTGTTGAACCCTGGGTTGCTTCCTCCAGTTGGGAGTTTCCGAAAATAGGGGACCCTAATATAGTACCACAAATAATAGGATCCCTATTATAAGGACCCCAAAACAAGGTACCCCAAATTTTCGGAAACTCCCTACCATAATCCCTATTATAGAACCCTTATAGATCCCTTATAGTAACCCTTTAAAGGGAGGTACCCCTAATTTTCGGAAAATCCCAGTTCTATTCCATGTCAGAGCGCTGAGCCGAACCCCCGGCCTCGGGCGATCGGATGTCGTACTTCCTTGAAAGGGCTCCGGCCGGAAAAAGGGCTACTGTAAAGGTTATCATAAGGGTTGGCTTTCAGGGTTTATAAGGGTTGGGGCTTACACTTCATTTAATGGGGTTACTGTAAGTGTTGTCATAAGGGCTGCCTTTTATTTAAGGGTTGGGGGCTTAGGGTTCGGGTTGGGGATTGGGGTGAGATGGGGCGGGTCTGCTCTGCTATGAGATGCCTTTGAGCTACAAGTCATGCCTTATCTTGACATGGGCTCCCGTCAGCATCATCGAAAGGAATTTGCCTGAGCTACTATGCAGAAGGGGTGTACTCACGGACCCAAATTCGGAGCTGCCTCCGTGGAAGATTGTCTCGAAACTTCCAAACCTGGTTTTGCCAAAGGGCTTGCTATTTCAGCCGAAACTCCGCTTGAAAAGCCTGATTCCTTGTATGAATGGGCTCCCTTGAGTGCACCGAAAGCCTGCATGGAAGTGACCACAACGAGCGACGATGCATAACATCTCGATACAGTACTGCCCTACCCCCGACGCGGCTTGCCATCCGATCATCCTGCGTTGCACACCCTGCTTTCACTCCTTGAATCAAGGGTTACATATGCATGCATCATATCTGCCTCCTAACTGATGACAGAGGACTTCTGTTCTTTGCATCGACCCACGAACCTTAACTTAGCATTGAAGGCATCTCCTGAAAATCTCGGTGATCTCTTCCTGCGAGTAGGCATCCGCTTGGTTCCTGCACGGGCATGCAAGAACCCTTTCCTGGCATGACTTGGGCTTAGTAGTTTGGAGCTCCGACACATCTGACGGAGTTCAACGGGCCTTTGCAAACTTGAACGGCTCCGAATGTTCCCAAACTGCTGACAAGAACCAACATTTCGAAGTCTTCCTTGCCTGACGACGGTGTATTCTTTCACCTTGTCATCCGAAAGGCCCTTCTCCTGCCACATCTCAGGTCTGAGTATTCACAGTGCTCGGGCAAAGAACGGGAAGGACAAAGATTGAACCAGTCGCTCGTCAGTGGGGCTGGGGTTTACGGTTTCTTCGTCAGCGATTTCGGAGATACCGGCCACGGTTGAGGTAGTTACTGGGTTCTTGTTAAAGGATTTAATTAAGTTACCATAATAGGGACCTATAGTAAAACAAGTATGGTTTCCTTATTATGGTAACTTAAACTATTGAGTTCATTAACAAGGGCCCAGGTTAGGGATCTTGCTCGTCGAGAAGACAGCAGCTGAAGAACTCTCCAAAGGAGGAATTATCATAGCATTTTAGGCTACCTATAGTCTCCATTGTAGTTCCTTTCTTTGGTTTCACCAACCTTTTATTTAGGATCCTATCACGTAACCCCCGAAAGGAAACTATGATGGAGACTTTAGGCTAATAGCTTAGGGTTTGAGGGTCAAGCCATCCAGGTTATTCTCTGACATTGACATTGCTGGCTTTTGTCAGCAATGGCCGGCGGGAAGCGAATCCTACCTGTAGTCTCCATTGTAGTTCCCTTTTTTGGGTTACTTTATAGGAACCTTTATATATATATATATATATATATATATTGGTTAAACCAGAGAAAGGAACAACAATGGAGACTATAGGTAAATCTCAAAGTCGATCGGCACACGGATTCGTCTGACGAGGGTGCGAGGCGCACGTTTCCACCTGCCGTGTAAAATCTGCTACTTTGGCACTCTCAAACTTGATGTAGCCCTCTCCTGCCACAGGGTCGTAACTGTTTCGTGGAAATCGTTCTCCCGCGCCCAAAATGTCGAGCTCGCTTTGGCCTAATTAATCGAATTGCTTCAAGTGACGGCAAGACGCGTCTTGAGGTTCCTCGGTGTGTAGTCTCGCAGACTCCGGGTTTTTGGTATGTAGGGTTTTCGGAGTCTCACAGCATTGCCGTTCTTTCTGGCTGTCTCCCCGGTCACGCCACCTTGTCATGCATATGTTGCGTGTGACTCGTGTTTCGGCCTTCGACCAGCGTGCTCCGACCCCAGTCTCGCGCATAGGTTGGAGTGCGACTCGCGTTCCTGCCACAGTCTGGTGCATGTTGTGGGATGCAAATAGTGCTCCCCACTTTGCGCTAGGTGTTTGTGTCTGGTCTGGCGTAACATCCTTCGAGACTCCAGACCATACATGGACTGCTTTGCGATGCTTGTCGATGTTGCCGCTGCCACTATGCTATAGTTGTCTGATATAACTCCCGTTCTTCTAGTTTCATTGGCAACAAAGACACCATCGTCATTATCCCCAGCGTTGTGATCCCCATTACTATCACACCATCAGCCTCAACAGCGTATTGTTTGATGCTCACCGTCAGCACCATCCTACGTGCTATCATAATCGCTCGTCATCAACATCAGCAGCGTCCTCGCCATGATCATCCACATCGCCATGACTGGGAATCACCATCGCCATCCTCACCATCATCATCATTATCCTCATCATCCTGATCAACATCAACAGTATTCATCCTCATCGTCTTCTTCTTCATCATCATCATGAGCAGTGTCATGATCATGACAACCGGCATAACCATTATCATCACAACCGCCATCTTCATCATCATCATCATGACCAAATGATCATGATCATGATGATGATGATCATGACGAACATCATCATCCTTATCCTGATCACCACCGTCTTTGTCATGACCGTCTTGCACGCAGTTGCATCAGAATCGCCTTGAGCTTCTCTTCCATGACATCCTCGTGGCGGTGGAAGGGCCGGGGGCTCGATTGATACCGGAGTTTCCGAAAAATGGGGGTACAGTAGAAGCCAGAAAGTTGGAATATGATTATCGTACCCCCTTTAAGGTAAATTATGGGGGATCCTGCCATGATTCCATATTCCAACTTTCTGGAGTTCCCTGTACCTCATGGGGAGGGTCCTTATAGTTAATGAGGATCCTACTGTTTAGGGTACTCTATTAAGGCCCGCGAAACTCCCATGCGTGTTCTGGAAGGCACATTCGGCAGGGATCAGAGAAATGATGGACCACAATGAATCAAGATACCTGTAGCACTCAAGCCCAGCTGCAACCATCTCGAACATCGCGGAGCTCAAAGTGTGGGAAACGATTAACTTTGATGTCTGCATAAGGATTAACTACAGTACCTAGGACGCGTAATTCAATGTAGACGCCCTGCTCACCAACTTCTGTTCACCACAAGATGTCGAAAGGCTCCGAGACTAACAGTTGGCTGGGCTGCCGAAGCTGGCATGATACCTTGCTCGCACTTGCATGCATCATTTGGTATACAAGCCACCTCAAGTCTGACAACAGTCCCATTAACCACCCTGAACCCGATACTCTCAACCCGAACAGGAGGGCCCAGGATTGAGGTAACTATAGGGTCAGGTTTTTTTTTTTTTTGTCGCCCCTTTTCCTTACCGCCACAAGGTTGGTCCAGGGTCAGGGTTTAGTGTTTAGGGTATGGGTTTAGGTTTCATGCTCTAATATAGGTGCTTTAATGAACAGAATGGGGTTTTGGGGCCCATTATACTATACTTATAAGAAGAAGCAAGCCCGCCATCTAGCACAGGTAATTATATAGGCCCCTGTGCTACACCCCCCATTATACCCCGTATAGTCATCCCTATAGCACCCTTTTAAAGGAATCCTCCAGTAATAGCATAGGTAATTATTTTAGGGGCCCTAGGAAACTATCGTCTCCGAAGTCGTTTATCTCTCCTCCAGCAGCTTGTCGGCTCTGAAGAACTTCCGCTCATCCTGACGAGGAGTACCAAACACCAAGCTTTTTGGGGCTTACTTAAAGGATCATGGGACTTAGTAAGGGTTCTTAAAGGGCTCTCTAAAGGGATCTATAGGGTTTCTTAGAGGGATCTATGGAGTTTAGGGTTTAGGGCTTACTTAAAGGATCACGTGACTTAGTAACTATAAGGTTGTAATTAGGGTAACTCTACTTATACCTACTTATAACCCGAATTAAGGTACTTATAACCCTACTTACTAAGTCCCATGATCCTCCAAGTAGGGGGGGAGGGAGGGGGGAGGGGGGTAGGGGGCCTTAATACGTATAATCAGGACTTAACAAGGGTCCCTATGATCCTGAGACTCAACAGGATTCTTACTACCCCAATAAGCCACAGAAATGAAAGATTAAGATATCCGATTCCTAGTGAACTACAAGAGCCCAAAAAGTTTAAAGGTTGGGCATTGGGGATCTAAGGGGGGTATCGGTACATCATGGTATATCCAGTATTACTCACTCGTTGATATTCCAGCAATAGTCTTCCGAAGCTCGGAAAATGGGACCCCAACTTGCAAGCAAACACCTGCCCAACAATCAAGCAGCACGCGAGATTTCAGAAGAGAAGAGGCCCTGCATACTGGAATCCTTGCTAAACGGACACCTTTACGAAGCTTGGTTCGGAGTGCAAGCTGCGGCTCGCTCTGAGCCTAACCCGCCAAATTGAAGCAAGTTGGATCTTGCAATTTCGGGCTTAAGATCGTCTTGAGCAGTGGTCCATGATTTCTAGCCAAAAAGAAACAAAAACTGACACCTCAAATGCCAGAGCCACACCCCAGCAACCCTTTAAACAGAACAACACAAACCTATACACTGAACCTAAACCCGAACTCCAAACACGCTGAAACCCTAAACCCCCAAACCTCTTCCTGCATCCCATAAGGGTGGTTATCGAAACCAGGATCCTTTTTCAAGTCCCCCAACTGGCACTGGACTCTTCTGAATACATTCCACAAAAGGAGCCCTCATTTAGAGAACTACCCATATCGTATCTGAAACAGGAGCCCCATGGTTGATGATATAAATCCTGCATTACCTTAAGGACCCTAACCTATGGGAATTATCGTACATTCCTTCTTAGGGGTAATTCAGGGTTTATACCATTAACCCCTAAACCCTATACCCTAAACCATAGTTTAGAGAAACTCTCCGGAGTCTCCTGTGCATCCCGGACCAGGAAATCGCTAAAGCGATCGACGTGGCCGGATGCCTCATCACTTCTGGGAGGGACCAGGTATCAACGATATCTTCAAGGTGCTCTCATTGTAAAGACACTACAAGTCTTAAGTATAGTACACACCCCAGAACCCCATTCTGATTATTGAGGCCACTATATTCGCTTCAGGCTGCGGTGAGGGTTTGGGGTTCAGAACTTTGGTGCCTCAAGCTTATTCTGATGGGGTCGCTCTGCAGGCTAACCCGAAGTCTGACAGGGTCTTCAATCGCGTCGGTAAGTTCAGGGTACCCAGAGAGCCCAACACCCCTTAATTAAGGAATATGGCTTGACTTATATAGGGCTTCATATTCTGATTTTAAGTTACCAGGATTCAAAAGCTATGTTCTAGAGAAGACATTGCGAGGCCTTGAACAGCCCACGTATCATATGCGCGTAAAGTTTATACGTATAAAACGTAAAATCAGTGGAATAGTTATATGTCGTATATACGCCCGGGCCTGTATACGGGCCTGCTGGGCCGTACAGCGGATACGTTTATACGCCCTATAGCCCGCACGGGCCGTATACAGGCCCCTTCTCGGGCCGGACCACTACGTAGGATACGTATCCCATATAGGTGAAACCACCATTATATGCCGTGTAAGTATACGTCGGATATGATACACGGATACGTAAGGTATGATACGTCCGTGGGGTCCATCATTCTCTAGAAAGCATCTCCATATGCCTTTTGAATCCAGCTAAGATTTAAGCCTAATGTAAGCTATATATTCCTTAATTAAGGGGTATTGGGCTTTCTGGGTATCCCTAACCTACAAGGGGGTTAGGGGCTTAGGAATCGCCTTCATTTCTGATTCTGACTAGAGGAGCTGTTAAGCAGGGGTATTCACCAAGACATGCTCCTGTCACAACGTGGAAGCTGTCCCTTGGAGATCGGTCTGTCTAGCAAGTCCAGAGCTCTTACACCGGCACGTTGCATGCTGTGTGGCACTTTCCCTAAGGGTCCATGTACCCATATAGAGATACATGGGCCCCAATGTACCTATATAGGGACTACATTAAGGTCAATGTTATACTATATGAGTACATGGACCCTTAGGGTGTCACAGAGTTAAGGTTTAGGGTACGGTATGGGGTTTAGGTGTCACACATCTCCAGGCAGCGAGTTCGAAGCGGGCTGCTGAAGATCCTAAACAAGAAGGCCCAGTCTCTTAAGATAACTGCACCAACAAACTCAAAACTTGAAAATATAACATGTATCCCAGAATTACAGAATGAGGCCCAGAATCGGGATCTAGGCACAGGGGACCCAAGAGACAGCAACAGAGAAACCACACACATTTGCATTCAGAAACCCTTACTAGTAGAAACCCTACCAATCTAAATCCAACCCAAACCCTTAACCAAAGATCACAGACCACCCTGAATCCTAAACCCGAAACCGTGGTAGAAACCTCTGGTTTGAGAAGGACTGCTGATGGACAAAATCCTGCATGACCCTAAGGTTTCTAAACTATGGAAACTATGGTCTATTCCTTATAATGGGTAATGCAGGATTTATATCCCCAAACCCTAAAACCCTATAGATCCCTTAAAGGAGCCCCTTAAAGGTACCCTTATAGATCCACCGGATTTTGTCCACCAGCTGTAGGTCCAAAAGCAATCGGGGTAGAGGCCTTGAGCACCGCATGAGGCATGATGTTCGTGTCCTCCCCGGGGTTTAGTGTTCTAGGGGTTAGGGCTTTAGGGTTTATAGGGTTTAGAAATCCTACCGGGACTTTATGTAAGCTTTTCTGGTGGGACATTGTGTTTAGGGTGAGGCATAATCCTACCGAGACTGTGTAAACTTTTGCGGTGGGACTTAGGGTGTAGGCTCAGGCAGAATGTTCGTATCTGCTGGGACTTAGAACTTTTCTGTTGTTGCTGAGGGTCGAGAGTTTAGGGTGAAGCATGATGCTCCTGTCCTACCGGGACTTGAGGGTTTAATAGACTTCTTGGTTGATGGCTCCGGGTTTAGGGTTGTGGAACATGGGGTCTTGCTGGGATTTTCGCACTTTGGGCGCTTTTCTCCCTCCCTCCCTCCCTCCCTCGATCTATCTCTCTCTCTCTCTCTCTCTCTCTCTCTCTCTCTCTCCCTGTGGAGCAAGAGCATAGCATACTACAGTGCATGCATAACTTGTCAAGATCAACTAGTTTCGGGTCGGGTAGCTTCAGTTCCATTCCCCTGGCCCTTCTTCCGTCTTCCGTCCTCAATCTCCATCATCCGGTCCTGGCTGCGCCGAGCAAGCGTAACTGCTTCGACTTCAGAATACTGCAAACATCTGCCTGGGTCCGGCGAGTACATGTATGGTGCAGGGCGGTAAGAGATGTAGAAACCCGACTTAGGGCTTTGGGTTGAGGGTTTAGGCTGTAAGGGCTAAGGGCTTAGGGCTATCATTCACAAATAACTGGAACGGGCTGCAGTCATCTACTGGGAATCTGATCCGGCATCCTCGATGAGGAAGTGCTTCCGCCACTTCCGAATTATGTTCCTTGGTTGCGAAGAATGATTCAGCGTGCCACCCTTGGACAGCCACATGCACTTACCATATTGAATTCCGAATCATTGCCTGGGAAACTCGGAGTGGCGCATTATTACAGTAGAAGCCCAAAAGTTGGAAACCTCATAGACTCAATCCTTAAGAGTTATGTATAGGGAATCCCAGCACTATTTGGCCTTGATCTGGTCCAGCTTTATGGAGTTTACAGTATTGCTAAGTTCAAGCTAATGTCTGGTTTCTTTTCAAAACGGCAAACAACTAGGGCGTGCTTCACGCGAGGAGTCACATCGCCTTGCTACGACCGATACCATGCTACCCATAGTCTCCATTGTAGTTCCTTTCTTTGGTTTAACCAATCATATATTAAGGATCCTATAAGGTAACCCAAAAAAGGGGAACTACAATGGAGACTACGGCTAAGGCTTGAACCCATAGCCGCAAGCTTTCAACCGAAGCTCGGCCTTAGAGCCTCCCTCTAGCCCCTCTAGTCTCCATTGTAGTTCCTTTTTGGGGTTACCTTATAGGATCCTAATTATATATTTGGTTAAACCAAAAAAAGGAACTACAATGGAGACTATAGGTCAACTCCTGAAAGTCGAAACCTGGCAGCGGGCTGAACAGCTTCTGAGCTTGGTGACTTAGGGTTTAGGGTTTAGGGTTTAAGGCTTCTAGCAAGTCCAGGTGAGCTTTGCCTGTGAACTATGAACACCTCGACCCAGAGGCCCCAAACCTTAAACCCTAAAGTGCTCAATACACTGAAGTTCCCTGGAGCCTGAAATCCAAAGACCTACACCCCGAACTCTGAACTCTGAATTCTCAAATGCCGCAGAAGACTCGTCTTTAGGGCGCAGCCAGGAGGTCCATAGGTGTAGAAGCCGCTGACACCGCCATAGATTTCAGAGCCCTGGTGTCTTTTTGTGGATTTGGAGCTTACCAGTACGGAGTGATTTCTTTCAGGAACTGGCAGAGGTCGGGGTTTTTCGGTCGAGGGCATCGGGTTCAGATTGTTGCGGGAATCATGGTTGCAAGTTCCGGGCAGAAAACCTACCCTGTAGCAGTTTACGATTCGAAGCTGAGGGTTTATCGCGTTGGCCATGCTAAGATACCTAAGGAATCTTTCAGGCCCCTATAGCCAGGATTTGGGAATGCAAGTCGAAGCCTTGGGCTTGGAGTGTCTGGTCTGGGCCCAGTCTGGCCCGCTGTGGGGTTCAGGGTTAGGGTACATCCCTGCTGTAACAAAGTCTCAGAGCTGAAGGTTACGGGCTTCAGGCTTCCAGTGGCTCGGGTTGAGAATTTCGAGACTACCTGTAGTCTCCATTGTAGTTCCTTTTTGGGGATACTTTATAGGATCCTTGATATATAATTGGTTAAACCAAAACAAGGAACTCCAATGGAGACTATAGGTAGTTTGGGGTTTGCACGTTGGGGATTCGAGTTTAGTTGTAGGTCGACCGCGTTCGCCGCGAACAACAGGGAGCCCGCCAATGCCAATAACTTGGGATCGGATTTTTGAGGGTTTAGGGTTTAGGGGTTTAGGGTTTAGGGTTTAGGGGTTTAGGGTTTAGGGCTCAGATTTCCCTAATCTTTCATCCCCCACTAGCACTCCAAACCGTGGGTGCAGGAAACATGAATAGAAGCCTACACGATACAAAATCAATCCCCAGCCCAAAATCCAGAAATGCGGTAAACCTTGAATCCCATCTCTCCTAAACCCCAAACTCGAAAACCACAACACCCTCAATTTCATTTTCAACTCCTATTACTTAAAGAAACATGGGACTTAGTAACTAGGGTTGTAATTAGGGTAAGTCTACTTATAACTACTTATAACCCCAATTAAGGTACTTAAAACCTTACTTACTAAGTCCCATGATCCTCCAAGTAAACCCGAGAGGCCTGGCGAAAGAAGAATCGCCTCTTGCACAGGTCTTCGAGCTCCGCTCGGTTCCTGGCACGGATTTGAGGGTTTGGGGCTTGAGGCGTAGGAATTTAGGGTTCAGGATTTAGGGTTTAGGGATTCGTTGGCTTTTCGGAGAAATAGGGTCAGGGTTTGGGGATATAGTCTAGTATGACGATAGCAAGGAACCCTGCGGAACCGCCTTCTTGATTAGTCAGGCCTCTATATTATAAACAATCATACTACGAGTATTGCCTAGTATCTTAAGCAAAAATGCGGTTCACCATTTCCGAAAAGGTAGGCAAGTAAATCCTAGCAAATACTTGGCAGTCCCTTTCCCAGAGAGCCCAAAACCCCTTAATTGAGGAATATGGCTTAAACTATATAGGGCCTCATATTATGACTTAAGCTATATTCCTTGATTGAGGGGTATTGGGCTCTCTGGGTTCTCATTGAAGACCAAACTTTCTCCCAAGCTCCGCCAACACGAGCAAGGACACAAGGGCCCGAAATTAAACCCTGAACCTGACTGGCCCGAAAGGCATGGAAATGACAGTTGAAACTTTCAGAATCGACTACCTTATAAGAATAAGGCAGCTGCGAAGGACAGCGCTCTTACGGCATAATTTGGTGGGTTTAACGGGATTGTGCGGTTTAGGGTTTACAAGAAAGAGCTTGCGTAAGGCTTCCCATTTAAAGTGCTCCTTGGTCGCATGATTTACTAAGGGGGTCTGGACTTCGGTTTATATGTAAACTTTAATTTAATAAACGACCGAGTTGAAGGGCTTCTTCGGTCAGGGTTTCGGGTGTATCGAGCTTAGGCTCTGGACACTTGATCACCAGAAGTCAGAAGTTAAGTTGATGCAACTTCAAGGGTGCAGGAAATCAACTTACGGCTTTTGTTTAGGGCTTGGGCTTTGGAGTGCGAACCTCGAAGCAAATCGCCTAGAGGCCCAAAACCTCTCCAGAAGAAGCCTTCCCTCGATCCCTGCAGCATTTTTCGACTGGGCTCGCCCTGGCTGGTGGCACACTTTCAGCGTGCACCTCTTAGAATGAAAGATGGACCCTGGCCTCTGGATTCTTGACTGCTTCTACTACGACGGGTACCTGGGCACGGGTACCTGGGCATATGCTACGACTGTCGCCAGTGCTACCACTACCATTGCGACTCTACTGACGACCACGGCTTTCAATCTGCCACAACAGCAGCAACAGCCCGGATTAACAGCGAGGCACTGCCACTGCCCCTGCTGCTGCTGCTGCTGCTGCTGCTGCTGCTGCTGGTACAGTACTACTACCACTGCTACTACTACTACTACTACTACTACTACTACTACTACTACTACTACTCCTGCTACTACTACTACTACTACTCCTACTACTACTACTACTACTACTACTACTACTACTACTACTACTACTACTACTACTACTACTACTACTACTACTACTACCACTACACTACTACTACGAATTACTACCATCACCACGACGATTACTGCTACTCTGCTAGTACTACTACTCCAACTCCTCCTCCCATGACTGCCACTACTACTGCCACTGCAACTACCAGCAGCTCGAGTCGGCAGTAAAGGGAGTCTCCGCAATCGTCGTCGTCCTCCTCCTGCTCCTGGGTGCAATTTGTGTTATGGTCGTGTTGTTGTCTTCCAAGCGTAGCGGTCGTGGTCACAGTATTTTAATTTGTGTCCTCGCCATCATACTCGTCGTCTCGTCGTAGTATTGAGTAGGATGGTATATGATCTGCCTATCGCGACCTTTGAGATAATCGTCGCTGCTCTTAACTGATCTACAATCCCAGGATCGCTTGAAGTGACGCATCCACCGCGTGAGCGGTCCTTTGGTACGGCGTGTGAAACGCATATCTGCTTGACAAGGCCCGGAGCGCTGCCTAGACCTCCAAGAAACGATTCGGTCCGTGACACCCTACACCCTAAACTCCAATCCTGAATCGTCTGTGACATGGGCTTGTCTTCCTCAATCCCTCAAGGTACAGCTTGCGGTGTGCACTCATACTATGGGGGCCTTAGTAACTAGAATAGGGTTTTTTGGGGGCCCACTATATGATATATTTTAGGTACTTGCTTAGGCCCCTATAATACAGCGCGCCCTGTGCACTCAGAGGCAGACAACACCCTCGCAGGCTCGCTCGGAGCCGTGTCAAGGCTGGGCTGGAAGGCTTCGGGGAAAAATGTCTTGAAGCCTGCCGTGCTTGGAGGTTCATGGGCAGTTATAAGTCCCCTAATATGGTTTATAAGTATAGTTACCCTACTTATAACCTTACTTAGAACTAAGCATGAACCTTCAAGTGGTGCTACCGCACACATGGCCTGCACAACACGCCCGAATCTGATTCAGAGGTGCTTTCGGAAAACACCGGCTACCATCTCTAAGCCCCAAAACATAAACCTCAAACCCCAAATCAACCCAGAAGCCCAACCCTAAACCCGAAACCCAAACCCTAAACCGTAACGCATGTAAAGCCGAACATGGCAATCAAGGGACATTTGTAGAGAGAATCCGCTATCTTCTTGGCAGTGGTGCTTGATCCTGTGAAAGAGAAGGAGTACCTTGCCTGGAGGCGCATTGGAGGCTCCTTTGGTATGTATGTATGTATATATATATATGTATATACAGATATGTGATTTGTACTTTTGGATTTCGTTATTTATACCCAGACCGATAACCCATCGTATTAACCGGACTTTCAAACCGACAAGAACTTCCAAACAAGCTTACGAGTAATTATCGTCAACGCCTTTGGAACGAGATATTACCCAGAGGGCCCATATACTATGATGGAATTAGGTTCCCAAAACCATAATAGGGATGCTCTTTCGGGACCTAACTCCATAATAGTAGTGTATACGGACCCTAGCAACCTGAAGAGCCAGGCGTACAACGGAGATGCACATGAAATCATACCTTAAAGCCCTAAACCCTCGACTCTACAATCCTGGAAAAACCCAATACTTCGAGACTTTGGGATCCGTGGGGTTGATACACCTCAAACCCTCAACTCTACTTTGAGATCCGGGCGGTTGATACATGCAGATCTGAGCGTTCTTCGCTCTTCGCTCCTTTTGCGGTGAAAGCCATTTGGAAGATCACTTCTCCTGCAGGACCCGGTACCTCAAACGTGCTGTGCATTCCGGCACATTACCTCAGCCTAGTCTAGGGGCCTCAGTAACCAGAACTGGGTTTTTTGGGGGTGATTTTGAGCTACAACCCTGTGTATAGTAGGGAACATTCTTTGCAAGTAGTCGGCCGGTATACTGATCTCAAAGTCATGAAGGTCAGCAACCGACGTTACACAATGGCTGTAGCGGAGGTATACGCATGGACAGCTTACAAATGCTGCTTCCCAAACGGAAACAGAACTGCACAGCAGTGTTCTCATTCGGCATGTGTGTTAACAAGTTTACACAAAGGATTTCGGTCATATCACACAAGCAGCCTGGTGTCGCACTAGCCGTGCTTCATGCAGTTGCAATCTGCTGCGAGCATCATTGAGCAGCATTGAGCAGCGCAGCTCCAACAGCGATAGTGGTCTACTGGTCTGGTGGTGAAGACGACAAGGAGCAGTCATGCTACTGCGACGACAAGAACATCCACAGTATCGTTGTTGATGATCTTGTTGGAAGGTTGAAGGTTATAATGATGAACATGTAACGAACATGAATATCACGATCATGCAGATGGTGGTTTTCGTCTCATCCGAATGCACCGACTGCATGCACGACGGTAAGAGCATAAAGGGAACTCCAGAAAGTTGGAATATGGATTAATGGTAGGATCCCCTATAATTTACCTTAAAGGGGTTACGATAATGATATTCCAACTTTCTGGCTTCTACTCTAAGAAGTGTGTACTAAGATCCCTTATAGTAGCCCTTATAGACCCCTTTTACAGGGAAGCCTATTCTAATTATTAAGGCCCCTATAGTATAAACGCAAATGCTTGAAAGCAAAGCCGACAAAGACCTGGGCCCAGGCCCCGTCCAACCCCCAGGCGCTTCCCAGTCGTATTGCTTCATGTACCTGGGTGTCGAGGGTTTAGGGTTTAGGGGTTTAGGGCTTTAGGGGTTTAGGGCTTTAGGGTTTAGGGCTTAGGGGTTTAGGGCTTAGGGGTTTAGGGTTTAGGGTTTAGGGCTTAGGGCTTTAGGGTTGGCTTTTCGGGTTTGGGGTTGTGGGTTTGTTCTTGTTTGGGGCTCACCTACGACATGGGCAAGTTGAATTTTATCTCCCTTCGATTTGCAATGCTCCATCGCGACGAATATATGCATATGCCATACACGCACATATATACATGCAGACATATATATATATATATATATATATATATATGCATACTTACATACATATAAAAACCAAATATACATACACACATGCGCGAGTGGTGGACACCATTGGCTTCTTACATTGCATTCCATTACACTCATGGCATAACATCTTGTTCTATTGGATATATATATATATATATGTATATATGCACGTCAGACACATGCACACACAAAGACACACGCACGCACACACACAGACAGGGAGACGCCCCGACTCACTAGCTTCCACTAGCTGCCGCCATAGGGCCTCAAGAGGGCAGCAGATGGGCCGTCTTCCGTGGCCAGCAAGAAGCGCGTGACCTCTCAGCGAGTTTGAGGAAAAACAAACGTCGGTATAGGGTTTAGGGGTTTAGGGTTTAGGGCTAAAGAGAAACAAACATCGGTATGGGGTTTAGGGGTTTAGGGTTTAGGGTTAAGGAAAATCAAACGGAGGATTTCTTCAAAGTCGCAGAACCCACGAAATGGTCGGTGCGGGCGGAGGTTCTCGAGTCTAGAGGTGCCTGCATAGTCCGAGACACCCAAATCCAAAGCGAGGACCAACAGAGTGCCGACGCACAGCTGTTCCACCGTAGTCCCCACTAGGTTGGAGTTGTTGCTGCACTTGTACTCGAAGGCTTTTGGCCACTGAAGTTCTGCTTACAGCTACAGCTTTTTCAGATCGCTTGATTTTCTACGGCCCAGGGTTCAACAGCTTTGGGTCTGACTTTATGCATGTTGCCGGGCCCAAGGCGACAGGTCATGTTGATATGTCACCAACAATCACAGTAACGTAGAGCTTCAACTCGTGGTGAGATTTTGTTTTGCCAAGCACAACTGCTGGTTGGGCAACTGCTCATCCACTGCCGGTCCTTTACCCTATGAATCCTACAGAACCCCTAAACACCCGATAGGCTCTATAGGCCCTGTACACTCTGTAAGATGCCAGACCTATCAGCCCTACAAACCCTATGAGGCCAAAAATCCCCATGAACCCTAGAAATTCTTTTATAAACCCCAGCATGCAATACCCTTTGGCATGCCTCTAGCATGTCCTTGGCCACGCCCCACTCACCAGCCTGTAGATCAGCACAGCAGACTTCTATTCCTAGAGGTTCAGGGCCAAGTGGGCATGCCACTAATACAAGGGCCATCATCATGATCACAGCATAACTGAAGTATCCATTGTGCGTCAGAATTGTTACCCGTTGTACTTGGGTCCTCTTATATACACTGGGCCAAGAGAACAGAACTACAATGGAGACTATTGAGTATAATAAGCATAGTCACGAACCCTCTAAGCCATCTACAGGTGGGTAGTTTTAAGGTGGGTAGTCTCCCATAAGCCTTCCATACCACTCCTATAAGGTAAAGGGGTCTTATGGGAGTACTATGGAAGAGGAACTACCCACCTGAAATGGGCTTCTACTTAACCCTGAACCCAGGGAGCCCTTAGGATTAGTACTTCTCTTCTGCCGGACTGAGGAGCAGCAAGCAGCACGTCCCCAGAAAGAGTATTATTGCTAACCTAAAGCTACCAAAACCTCCTGTCTTGTGGGGTCCCCATGAATACCATTTTGGGGTGTAGAATAAGAACCTACGAAAAGCGGGGTTTGGTAGTTGAAGGAATTAAATGCTAAGAAACTCCAGCTTGCACATTAGTTCTACCGAGCTCTGGTTGGCGCTCAAAGAAACCTAGCAAGCATGTCAAGGCACGAGACCTTGGCGCAAGACCTGTGTGGACTCGATAATCAGTTTTAGGGTTTAGTGGGGTTGATTCTTTGGGTTGGGGGAAAAGACCAATCTGCATGCAAATGTACAGCCGGACCGGCTCTACCGGGCGACATAAAGACACGCTGTTACGATCATTGCGTTTTATACTTATAGTAGTAGCAGCCAGGAGTCGTCTTCGTAGTCGTACTGTTTTATCGGTACCATTGATTAATATTCTAACTATTGTTTAAACTGGTTGGTATCATTAACGTTTGTCCCCAAGCTGAGATGTAATCCAGAACCCTTCCTCGTCGCGAACACACCCGGCCTCATAGTTCAGGTACGCCATGTTGAAGCGACAGAAGAACCTGAGGCATTCGGAGGCTTTGAATCATGGACCTCCGCACCGTTCCCTAAAGCTTCCCGCCACAGAGTGGTGCACATAATATAGGGGCCTTCATAATTCGAATATGGTTTTGGGGTATATGATCATAATAAGGAACCCCCAAATAGTATTGGTAAATATTTAGCCCCCTATATGTTTGGCCCCAACCAGTCTCCTTCCTCTCTCTCACCTATGCCAGCACGCCGACCCCGTGGGGGCACGCATGGCAAGCCACTACGTTTACTTTCATGGAATGCTGGGCATCTCGGAGTGCAACAGTGGGCTGAGGTCTTCGGGCTCCATGGAGTGGTCTTGGGAGCCAAGGAGTGCGGTTCGTGGGTATGGGTGGCTTGGACTGCTAGGTGCTCTTTTGCTGCTTCGGGACTATATTGGCCTACTAATGTAAACGTAAGGGAGAATGTGCCACATGTGGCGAAAGGGACCATGATGGATCATGTTAACAATAGTCACAATGCGCTTGCTCGAGGAAGCTCTGCAGGCACGATGGAGCACTTGGGTTCAGGATTCAGTGCTCAGGCGTGAGGTTTACTCTATGCCTCAGGCTAAGATGGAAATTTAGGGCATGTAGGGATCGACGACGAAGAATGTGGCACACGCCACTTGCTCGAAATGAGGCTTCGGAAAACCCTTGTCACTGCAATCAACATCCGATGAAACGGCAACATAAGGATCAAGTCAGATGAGCCTCTATCAAGCCAGTGCAAGACGCGACTATGTAGCCCCCAACCCCCAAGACCGTCTGCAGGACAAGTCTGGACTTGCCTGTGGAATCCAAAAGTCGGGTAAACTCCGGCAGCTTAAGGTCAGGGTTCAGGGTTTGGATCCAAAGGTCGTGTTAAGGTCAGGGTTACGGTCAAAGTTCGGGGGTTTAGGGGTTTAGGGTTTGGATTTGGTTGCGTCAGCGGGCACACTGGGCCCCTCGCTGAGCAGTTCTCCAAAACTCCTAAGCCGGTTGTTCCGAAGACCAATGGACTAAGCCCGACCCTACACGCTGAAACCCTAAACAATCAAATCCTGAAGCACTGAAACCTCAAAAACTAAAACCCTTAAACCTCAAACCCTAAAGCCTAGGCCAAGCTCTCTGAGGCCAACGGCTCTGACGTGAACTTACTGCGCATCGTGATGATGTCCGTGTCAACGCTGAACACGGAGTGCATCCTCATGGAGCTGGCAGCGGGAGTGGTTCATTCAGGGTGAGTCCTTCCACTACAATACCAATGTGCTCTGTAGTAGTTCCTTTTTGGGATCACCTTGTAGGATTCTAAATATAAAACCCCAAAATGTGGTAGTTCTTTTTTGGGATTACCTTATAGGGTTCTGAATATGAATCCCAAAAAAGGAACTGCTATAGAGAGCCTCTGGGTATTAGTTGCGGGACTCCCGGGTCCGACTCCGACTAGTGCTACTGCTGCAAGTACTGATGCGGCTGGTGCTGCTACTCCTGCTACCAGGCCTACTACTACCACTACTACTGCTACTACCACAACCACCAAGACGACGACTACTACTACTAACTACTCCTCCTGCGACTACTACTACTACTACTACTACTACTACTACTACCACTACTACTACTACTACTACTACTACTACTACTACTACTACTACTACTACTACTACTACTACTACTACTACTTCTACTACTGCTACTACTGCTACTACTGCTACTACTGCTACTACTGTACTGCTACTACTGCTGCTACTGCTGCTACGGCTACTACTTCAGGTGCTTCTTCTCCGATGCCGCTACTGGATTGCCGATGCGGCACTGAAGTGAGCGGAACTAGGTCTTGCTGCTCTGCAATTCCAAACCCACCGCCAAGGCAACGACAAAAACTCAGTGCTGCCAAGCGGCATAAACTCGTCACTCCAGCGTTCTGCTTTCAGCTTCTCTCGCTCATGCCCTTAGCAGAAATCTTTGCTGCAATGTCTGAGTCCCAGGATGAAACGACTCAAGTCCCAGAGTCTGTATTGAGGCTTAGGGTTAGGGGTTTAGGGTTTCGGGCTTCGGGTTTAGGATCAAGGGCTCAGCTTTCACATCCCGAAGCAGCTCCAAAGCAACAATGTGGAGTCGACAAGTTTGGCACTAGGCCTTGCTTTGGTACCTTTCGAATCTGGGCTAGTTAACGGAGGAAGCCAAAGAAACGCATCTGCAAATTAAACCTGAAGCCCAACAGAATTCTTGGAGCCGCACGCAGCTTGAATTTGTCCTTCTTGTGGCTGTGCCCCTGGCACGCGAAGGTTCTGGATTCAGACCAGAGTGAAACAACAACCCTGAGCCTCTAAAAGCCTGCAACACGAAACGCCGAGCCCATAGCCGACCCCAAGGACAGACAGATAGGTTGATAGGTAGACAGAGATATAGATGGATGGATGGATGGCTAGATGGATAGATAAACCGGCACGTAACTACACACAGACTGGCACACATACATGAATGTATGAATGCAGCATACACATACACATACCTACATGAACACAGCTGCTTGCAAGTACATAATATATATATATATATATGTACATATATATATATATATATATACTCACATATTATGTATATATGGAATGCAGCAAAAACACAATATGTATATATATATATATATATATATATATATATACACCTAGGTGTGTGTGTGTGCTGCAATCAGTATTACAGTATACACATATAGAATGAATGCAACAGTAAATCAGTCGTATGCACAGGGATGTGCGCACACACTCGATCTGAGTCGTGCCGGCCTCCCGCGGGTTCTCCCGGGCATGCGTGTCCCGAGACAAAGTTCCTGCGGTTGCATTGTGGGTTTTAGGGTTTAGGGCTTCGGGCATGTGATGATGAAGGAGATGATGATGATGATGATGATGATGATGATGATGATGATGATGGTGATCGTGACGACTGCTGTTCTTAATGCTATGGCCTCTATGGTTACCATTCTTTGATTAGGTGTTGTGAAAACCTGTATCATTATTGTTGTTGTTTGTCATGGCGTTTATTCATGATCTTTCTCGGCTGGGGTATACAAGAGGGTGTATGTGCAGACCGATCATTATAAGTGTACGACTGAGCATCACGGCTTCAAGAACGGACTGGTCATAGTAACCTTGAGAGGGTAGCCTTCACAATTGTAAAGTCAGGTGGGGTGGGTTCAGTAAGTTTACATAACCCCGTTCTCGTACATCAAAAGGGAGTCTTGACTCACTGCAACGTAGTCTGATCTTGAATGAAGCCGGCACCTGACCACAAAAGAAAAGCAACCCCGAAACCAAGAGGCCTCGCACCCAAGTCCCACCACAACGTGCGCCCCAAACGCTACACCCTGAAAACCAAACTCTCAACCCGAAATACCAAAACCCAGAAAGCAACAGCCGAAAAGCCACAAACCTTAACCCTGAAACCGAGTTCTCAAATCTGTAGCAGCTAGGCACATTAGCCGAGCGGAATTCTAAATGTCAAATGCGCAGCCCCATAGACCCGAAGCCCTGAACCCCAAAGCCATGAAGCATGATGTAGGAACCTGATATATGGATCTAATATATTTAGGGTTTAGGGTTTAGGGTTTAGGGTTATGGATCTCATATATTGGGGGTTATAGGGCCAGGGTTTCTTAATCAGGTTCCTACATCAACCCTGAAACTACACATCTCAAACCTTCAAGACTTCACAGCATGACTTGGCTTCTGAAAGAGAAGGCTCCTTGAACGGGAGCTGGAGGAGCCACATGCTCCACCTCGCTTCAGGGTGAAGTAGGGTTTGAGAATAGGGGTGAGTTGGCGACCCTGCAATCCACGAAATCTACTGCGAAGGCTTATCAATTACAGCAATATAATCAGTAAAACATTCCCGTCTACTCCAAATACTCTCATTAAGCAAACAAGACAGATAGTTATATTAAGTTAAAATGTCAACCCGAGACCATGAGCACATTGCTGCTTTGTTCATTATCATAAACCCGTCCCTGTGATCACTGGGAGTCTAAAGGGCTTTTGGATTTCAAGCGCTGTGGCCCTAATCCAGGAGCCATACAAATAGAAAACGTGGTTTTGGGCTGCAGTACAGCATGATGTGAAGGAGCCCTCGGAGTTTAGGGTTTAGGGTTTAGGGTTGCATTGTTAATCCTTGAGGCTTTTACACTTTTGGGGTTGCCAGGGCTTGACAGAATCGTGGCACGGGTTGCTTTTTTAGTTTCTTGTCTAATCTAGGCTTTGGGTTTAGGGTTGACAGAGGATTTTGGCAAGCAAAGCCTTCTTCTAACTATTAAGCTTCTGTGCTAAACCCCTATAGTACACTTTGTACCAGCCCGTTTAGAACCAGAAGTTCTTTTGAGTATGAAGGCCCCTAGTCTAACGCCGAACTACATCTTCACCGTTGAAGCCCTTCTGGCAAGGTGCGCTGTGAAGGCCTGTATACCAAGTGCAATAAGTTTCATATCCTCACCGAGCCAACTTGCACCGGAACTTCCGAACCCCTAAACTCTCAACCTAGACTTCTCAAGGGGAGCCACAAGTAAAGCCACCAAGCCGTCCATCCCTCAGCCCTCAGCTCCAAAAAACTAGCAGCGGTGCTCGAGGGATGCCTGTCTTTACCTTCCTCCCCAGCGTTATAAGTAGGATGGTTATAAGCCGTATTAGGGGAATTTTAGCCCCACATATAATATTATAACTACCCATGAACCTCCAAGTAGACCTACAACCTGAAATCCTCGACCCCAACTTCAACAGGAACCCTAAACTCTGCCCGAAACGCCAAACCCTACACTGTAAACCTGGGGCTGCGGCTTCGAGCGCAAGGTCGTTCAGGTCGTAGGTGTACAGCTTGAAAGGCTCCTCCAGGACTTTCTATGTGGGTGGTTGTCAAAATTAGTCCTGCATCATCAAGATTTTGGGCTTTAGGATTCAGGGTTCAGGCTCGGGGTTGCGGTTTCCCCTACTTGTCGGGTATCATGGGGAACTAAAGGTTGACCTTCTTGGTCGAATCGGGATTAGATAGGGACTATACTTCCCCAAAAAGGTTAAAGGTTACCTACTCTACTACTACGGTTTTGATGGGAGGCCAAAAGGGGGGTTTAAGATTCTTGGGGTAGGGATTCCTTACCCTATTATGGGAACCCTAATCCCTCCTAAACTCCCATAGGCTAAACCCCCTTTTGGCCTCCTATGAGGTTTAGGATTTGGGAAATCAGGTTTAGGACTTTGGGCTTTGGGGGATTAGCATGTTTAGGGTGCTGGATGTAGGATTGAGGGCTTGTCCGCGGCCTGCGACCTGGGGTGTAGGGGGTAGCTTAGTTGAGTCCAGGTTTCCCAGTAACCCTCTGACGATACAAGTCCTCTTCCCCCTGTTGTTGATATCTTCATAAAGAGACTCCCAAATAAACATAGCTGGGAATCAAAGGGGATCAGGTGAGTCTGCACACAGGATTCAGTCCAGAAAATCAGCAGCACGGATAGATCACATTGCAAGAGTGCAGCATTCCATGCATGATGCATCCCTGGAGACCATCTTACCTATATCATGGATTGCGACTACATTATGGTCATACAGTCATACAGGGTGTATAGCACCAGCCCCAAAATCTCCCCAACCCTGCCTGAAGTCCTCAATCCGACACGGACACGAAGCCCCAAGAGACGGAGTGCTAAAACCACACAGAGCTCACGAGATTTGAGGGGTTTGGAGTTTGGGTCTGGGCCTTTTTTGGGTTTAGGGTTTAGGGGTGTCCAGTCTTGAAGAGGCTGAAGTTTTTTCAATCCTAGCGCTGGGTTCAAAGATGGGTTGTAAGCAATAAGCTGCTAAGAATTCGCCGCAAGCACAGGCATATGCTCCTGACATCACAATACAACGACCTACCAAAGCACGAAATCATCGGCAAAGCTCTTCCAGCGAAATTTTGCTGGGTACGAACAACGTGTCCATGGTTTGAGGCCATGCAGAGAGCTTACAAGAACCTTCCTAAACCCGGCTCCCGTTCAGCAACCGAAACTATAAAAAAACTTCCCTCACGGCCTTACTATACCTCGAAACCCTAAGCCCTAACCCCTAGGCCTAAACGGCCTAAACCACAAGCCCCACACCCTAAACCCTAAAAGCTGACAGGGTCTCCTTGCTTTCAAAAAGCCTCACATGGTCGATCACACGGCATTCCTGGCAGATAAGACTTCGTGGGGACTTGAAGAAATCCCTGAATTCGGAATCCTGCAGATATAAAATTCAGGAGACTCCACCACTCCTACCACCACTACCACCACCACCGCTGCCACCACCACCAGCACCACCACCACCATCACCACCGCAGCAACAACAAGAACAACTACTACCACAACGACCACTACGAGAACTACTGCTACCATCAGAGACACCTCGCGATGCCACGACTGCCACGACTACCATCCTTCTGCACCCTTGCTCCTCCTACTGCCACAAGTAACGATCAATTCGCAGTTCCGGCTTATAGGGGTCGACTCCTGTGGGTTGGAATTGATGCAAGCCGTAACACCTGAGCATGCAAGCCACAAGTTGAGGCTCTGTTATAATGTACTGTAATATATATATATATATATATATATATATATATATAGTATATGGCTATAACTTACCAGTATATTATGCTACTTTTCATTGTATCATATGATATTGTAGTAAAAGTAAGTTTGAACCACAAACCCCTATACGAAGCCTGGAACTCCCACCTCGGAGACTTCCTCCGACATGAGCTTGATTATGGCATCCGTCATGAGGATCCTCAGATTTTTTGGCTAAGAAGTCGTGCGATTGTGCAGGATTTCTGTGTTCCCCGGAGTCATGTAAGCAACTTCCGGGATGTTGGTACGATTGTGCTGCTTTCCCACCTAACAGACCTTGAAAAAATGATTCAGTTTGATGTGTGATGAAGGCTGCTGGGGAGTTCTGATGCTTCCAGGTTTTCAACTGGCCACAGATGAACCACAAAGGTATCTCTCAAAGCTTCGAGAATTCAGGACAAAAGAGTTTCGGTGTCTTGGTAGTTTCATGAACCTGTAACTCACCCTAAACCGATAAGCCCTGCAGCACCCAAAACCTTCTGAAAGCCTTCCGTGACGCCGTAGATTGGGCCCCAACACCCGAGACCAAACGGCCATAAACAAGGAAGGGTCTTCCCATCTCTCCGAGGTCCTAAACTTTCGGAGATGGTGGGTAAAGTTATGTAAGCAAGCATTCACAGCTTCGGGTTCATGTGGACATCTTAAGGCTGGGGGGAGCCCTGGTGCAAGGCTTGAAATCGACAGGGGTGAACTGTAGGAGGTATAGCAACGGATTTAGGGCTTATAGAGTTGAAGACTCGCGGCCTTGACGGTTTGGGGCTTGAGGGCTTTAGATTGGGAGGGTACGTCATAATACTGCAGCCCAGAAGCAGACATCCGTACTGCTTGGTCACCGCCTGGCATTCCAAGATGGTGAAGCCCTACACCAGCACCATTGACCAGAATTTGCCCCGAGCTTCAAAGTCTACAAGATCGGGTCTGTTTTTTAAAGTTTAGACACAGGGTTCATGATCTAGGGTGTTCTGCTAAGGCTTAGGGCTCAGGACAAAGGACTGGACTGAAGGTTCCAAGGTTCAGGGCTTCCGATCTGAGCTGCGGAATCGGCCGCACGGGAGGGCTAACCCTGAAAGGCGCTGAAGTCTCTAACACCCCAAACCGGTGAAATTAATCATCGGCCCCATAGTAGTTCCTTTCCCCTATAGCAGCATGAATATGAGCCCCCAAAAGGGAACTACTATGGGGCCTACAGTATGGGTAAACATATAATCATATTGCAGTTTTGCAGCATCTGTGACCGAACCCCACGATTGCCTCACAACTCTACGCGAGTCGAGTTACCACCCTGCCTTGTTGTGCAGCTACACCGTTCTAAGTATGGCCAGTTGTCCAGATGGCAAATGATCAACTCAGCACAGGTATCCTAAACTCTAAATCCAATAATCACCCGAGGCTGCGGGTAGGTTCAGTTTTGGTGTCTCATAGCCTTGCACTCTGGAGACTGTGGGCCGTAGCAATGGGCAGAACTCCTGGTCAGCATAGCATGCCCTGTAATCGACACTATGACCGGTCTTTCCTGACGTGCGTTGAGGCCTCATTGCCCGATAGCTCACCTATCATCACAAGGGGAACTCCTTGACAAAGATCCGGACACCCTAGCCGTGTCACCCTCCACCTCTGAAGCACTGTTAAACCCAAAAGTACTAAACTTGAGCATCAAACCCTAAAGTTCCTAAACGCCCCAAACCTTCATCTCCCAAACCCTGAACCTCGCACCTGAAAAACTCCGAAACCTTGAGCAAACCTAAAGGACGGAGCCTCCAGTCGCGCCGCCATGTTGACGTTCGGACCTGGGTGCGTTGTTGCGGGACACTGCATGGGTAGTTGTCCTTCTTAAGGTCCTTTTTTGTGTACCCTAAATAATAGGCGCGGTATTATAATAGGGACCCAAAAAGGGAACATAATTTTGACAACCACTCACATGGTACCTCAGGGCTCGGTTTGGAGTCTGGGTCTATCAATTAGGGGAAAAGGAGGGACCCGCAATGCGGACCCCCACCCTATAATGGGCTATATAATGGGTATATAAAGGCTATATTATGGGTATATACCTAGGGGTCCTTATTCGGGATCCCTCCTTTTACCCTTTGAGTCTAGGCAGGGCTCAGGACTCAGGACTAGCTGATGGTTATCAGCGTTACAGTCATGGTCAGTAGGTCTGGGCGTCTATGGGAGTCGCAGAAAGTAAGGGGCTCGGATACACAGGATAAAACGTATCTGAAAACTTTTCAGCAGTACCCCAACAAAGAGACTACTAATTTCCTGAATCCCTTGCCCCCATATGCTAAACCCTAAAGCCTTTAAGGCCTTGCAGTTGGCAGTTCTGTTCCTCACCAACCCGAATGCGCTAAACCCTGGCCTTAAACGCACCCTAAAACCCTAAAGCCCTAAACCCTAACGGCTAAAGCCCGAAACCCTAAACCCCTCCCGCATGCAGTCGGGAGGGAGGAACACTCTGAGGCTCGGACTGAGGTAGGAAGCGTCGATTTTGAACTCGGACCCGATCGCTCCCTGAAATGGAGAGCTAAGGGTTTCGGGATATGTTTGAGAGCCTCTTTCTCTTACCTTTGGTTAGTAGGGAATGAAGGAATGGGTACTATTATACTATATATTACTATCATTCCTTCATTCCCTACTAACCAAAGGTAAGTTCTACACCGCATGGTGCAGAATCGCATTCTCAGAAGGGCTTATGGTTTAGGGTTTATGGTTTGGGGCTTGTAGGGCTTCAGTTGGCTTTAAGCTCGTACTTTTTAGGGTCCAGGGCTTGCACAGGCTTAGGAGGTGGAAGTCTCATTGGTTCGAGGGGTATTTATCAAAGGGATCCTTGGAGGGGTAGGGGGAGGGGGGGCAGGGGGCGGTAATGCCCATACCAAGGACTCAAAAAAGCCTATTTAAGGAAGTATAGTCCCCTACCCCTCCCCCCTGAGAGTGCCTGTTATTTTGGGGGTCTGGGCACATTTAGGTCATTGGGTCTAGGAGTGTGTTTACACGATCGGTGGCTGTTGCGGGTTCAAGCGGTCTAGGGGATACGAGATAAGAGTTCAAGTGTAAATAGTACGAGTGGTGATTATAATGACGATGAAAAACCATCAGTAGTTCTCACAAAAAGTTCACCCGGATAAACATGAATCATACTACGAAAGGACAGGATTCTTCCACAAGAACATTGATGACGCCCATGCCACTAGAAACATCTCCAGCACAAGCTAGAAGAAAGACTGAAAGTTTCGCTAACCAGGGGACCCATGTGTTGTTTCGAGGACCGCTTAACAAGGTGCTTGCACACCATCTATGAGGAAAGCCACATTACACAGATATGTGCCGCAATATGATATTCGAAACACTATGACATGACCCAAAATCAAACAACAACATAGTTCAAACAAACATGGTAAGTAAGAAATTTGGATCTTTACTCGCAGGTCAACGAAACTCCCACTTGGACAAACGAGGCGATAGGAGAATTTCAGCAGCAGCCGGTGCTCCCTCCTTCAGGAATTCACGCACACAACCAAGAGCAGCCCTGAATCCTAGCCCCACAACCCTGGACACTAATTCTTGAACTTCCTAAACCCTAAACCCTAAAACCCTAAACCTCTGCCCCTACAAAAATTGGAAAACAGGTCCGGCCTCGATGGCCCAGCCACTGTGCAATCCGAAGCCCATGCGGACTCGATAGTTGGGAAGCCTCCCAGAGACTCAATATCCCTTAATTAAGGAATATACCTTAAATTATAGTAGGATCCCTGATATGATTTAAGGAATTTTCCTTAATTAAGGGATATTGGAGTCTCTGGGCTCACGTGCCCGAGAAAGCTGCAAGGTGCGGGATTCCGGGTGTGTTTTTGAACCCGTTTTTCCCATCTTGCAGAAGTCTGCGAACAGAAGCTAAACCCTAAACCCTAAACCCTAAACCCGGCTTAGTGGCTGGGGTTACGGGCCTAGGGCTGCATGAGGTTTCCGACGTAGATTAGGGCCGCGAAGTCCTGCAGTCCTCAAACCCTTGAACCCCCAAGCCCCTAAATCCGAAGCCTGGAAGCCTTAAATCCGAAACTCCGAAGGGGAACCTTACTTTCAGCTTCAACTCCATAAAGACATCCATGACACGAAGGCTGCACCAAAATTAAGTAGTCAGTCATGTATCGGCGATGAGGCGTTCAGGGCCCGGATGCTCTCGCGCCAAGAGTGAAGGGCAAGTTCCCAGGCCGGGGTTTAGGTTCTGGGAGTCAAGAGATGGGGGTTTCCGAAAATGGGGGACCCTAATATAGCACCCTAAATTGTAGGATCCTGATTATAAGGACCCCCAAAATAAGGTACCCTAATGTTCGGAAACTCCCAGATAGCCTGCAACAAAATGTCAAACATCAGGCACCGGTGTGACAGCCACTATATCGGAGTCCTTGGATCTTAAGAGAGAGCATGCAATGTTTTGAACTTGCGGCTAGCAAACGGTAGCTTTCCGGATTGGAGCCGAAGTATATAGTTGTCAGTATCGTCCTGTAACATACGAAGACAAACCCTATAACACAGGATTAATTATTTTGTGCAGACCCGGCTACTGCCTTCAAAGAATTGCACGTGAACCGGTGCCTCTTGGCGAGCTTTGGATGGTTGCGATACTCTGCCAGCAGAGGCGACTTGTTAATCTGCGCCTGCAGGTTGCGGGTTCAGGGTCGAGGTTTAGGGTTTATCTGGCTTAGGACTTGATGGTTTAAGTCGGGTGCTTTCCAGGTCACAGAATCGACGTCATTGAACTGGGTTTGTTGTCTTGCTAGAGCTGACAGAACTGAATCAGGACAGTAGTCGAACACTTCTGGTCAATCAACACTGCGAGCAAAGTTGGACGCATAGTAAGGCTGCTGATGTAGAAGATCACCTACACCCGGAACCCCTAAGAATGTGTGCTTTTGCAAGAAATGCAAGGGAAGAACGGAGGCGGCCCTGCAAATGCTTCTTCCTGTAAACAACAACCAAGGGCTTTAGGAAGTTCAGGCCGAAAGACTCGCGATCATCTCACAAACAAAACTCGATGCTTGGATTGTTTCCTCTGCTCGCGTTCTTCCCCTGAGAACTGAAGTCCACGCTGAACCCGATGGGGAAGACACATCCCAGGTCTGAGGCAGTCACGATAATCTTGATGAAAGAGATCAGCGACATGTCGGCCAGCTTCTTCTGCCTGGGGCCGTGGCTTGTCCGAATGGGTATTGATACTGAACTCACGAAAACAAATCTCTACCGATCCGCGATAACCTGTATAGTCTATGTCTATTCACCTATCGATCTATCTATGTATATCTATGTGTGTCGATTTGCCGATCCATCGACCTGGCTGTCTATCGACCTATCGACGTATCGACCTATCTATACCTACCTTCTTACATACATACATAATTCCCTACATACCTACATGCCTGTACCTACCTATACCTACCTACCTATCTACCCACCTACTACGTAGCAATCTATGCACGTATCCATCTATCTTTCTCGGTATCCTTCTTTCGATGTGAGTATGGATAGATAGTTGTGTATGTGTATAAGTATATATATATATATATGTATATAAATACACATACACACAGATGGATGGTTAGATAGATGGATCGGAAACGATAGAAAGTTACATAGATAGACAGATTGTTGATCGAGGCACGTTGCATACCTATTGAAATAACATGAACAAGCACATGAAAATATCAAGAGACGGATCCATGGTTGAATAAACAGAAAAGCACATGCACAGCAACTCAACAAACGATTCAGCAAAAATGAACAGATTCGCTAAGTGACCGAGTGACTGATTGACTGATTGATTGACTGACCGACCGACTGACTGGCTAGCAGAGTGACAAACTACCCGAACAAACAAATTTCAACAAACAGCGGATAGACGACTATCAAACTGTGTGTTTTAATACATGCACACGCCGTGTGTGTGTATCTATAGGGCTTAAACTTACTGTAGACAGGACACGAACCATTCAATTGCCCTTGACCCGATGGCCAAAGTTTGTGCTGCGCCTGCGCCAGTACATAGCGTGCAAACTTGATCTTCGAGCTTTCCTATTCTAGGGCCTTTAGGGAATATGTTCCGTGCACTACAAGGGGGATACTCTTACTATTTGTTCCGACGTATACCAAAGCATTTTTCTGGGATTCAAACCTGGCAAACAGGAGGCCCTCACCCTTAAACCCTAAACCCGTAAACCCTGAACCCTAAACCCCTAAACCCTTAAACCCTAAGCCCCTGCCCCTAGACCCTAAACCCTAAAGCCTTAAACCCTAATCCCCTAAACCCGAACTCCCTAAGCCGTAAACCCCTACTTAAAGGATCATGGGACTTAGTAACTAGGGCTATTATTGGGGTAGCTCTACTTATAACTACTTATAACTCCAATTAAGGTACTTATAACCTCACTTACTAAGTCCCATGATCCTTCAAGTAGACCCTTCTCTTCAGGGCCCGGCTTCGCAGGAGGGTAGCCGGAGAGCCGCCAGGTCAGAAGAAAGGCCTCGCCTCTTGTGAGAACTGATCCGCATGGGCAGCTGTCAAAATTAGGGTCCCTTTAGGGATCTATTAAAAGTCTAAGGGTTCCTTTAAAGGGATCTATAAGAGTAGTTGGCAAAATTAGGGTAGTTGTCAAAATTAGGGTCCCTTTTTGGGCACCCTAAATGATAGGTGCCGTATTATATTAGGGACCCAAAGAGGGACCCTAGTTTTTGACAACCATCCGCATAGACAACCATGACAAGAAGAACAGTATATAGTACGTAGCGATAATAATAGAAACAGGTGCAGACTTCAACAGCAGGAAAAAAGACTAGTATTGGAGCCTGAGTCCTTCGGTCTACGAGGGATCTATAGGTTAGGTGATATGTGTGTTTGGACTTGTCGGTTTTGTTGATCTGGGGTAATTACAGGGTGTTGAGGTTGCAAAGAATCACAAATATTCAGATTGGTGTCACATTGTGTGTTCGAGCTTGCTGGCCGTTTCTGCGACCGCTTCGGGGCAATAAACAAAAACGCGAAATCCTAAGCCCTTCAAAACCCTAAAATCCTATTCGGCTGTTTCCGGCTTGCAGTAGTGGAGCTGTGATTTTGTCTTCGACGTTTCGGTGGTTTCAACTTGGGTTGACGTGGGTCTTCACAGAAAGTGCTCGATGGCTTAGGGCTTAGAGTTTGTGCAAAATAGAGGTCTTGCAAAAAGGGCCTTGGGGTACAATAGGATATGCTTGTATAACCCAGCGAGGGTCCATATACACTACTCTTATGGAATTAGGTCCCCAAAACCATCATAAGGATAGTCTTTCGGGACCTACTTCCACACTAGTAGTGTATATGGACCCTCTGGGTAAGGGACTACAAACGAAGCACCAACTTTTGGGTTGAAATGTGCGCTACGGCTCATGGGGTAGTTGTAAGCAGGGAGAACGACCTAGGATCCCGGAAAACCTCAAAGTAGAAGCCATCCCAAACCATGAATCTGACTCACACCATTCGGAATATTCGGCCGGCTCGGGCAAAATCAAGCCCTGTGATTCAAGGCTGCCGGCTTCCTAAACCCTAAACCCTAATCCCTAAACTCTAAACCCTAAACCCCTAACCTCTAAACCCTAAACTCTAAACACTAATCCCTAAACCCCTAACCTCTAAACCCTAAACTCTAAACACTAATCCCTAAACCCTAAACCCCAAACCCCCAAACCCCTAAACCCTAAACTTCAGGCTGCTGAGTTTCGGCTTCAGGTTTCAGAGTTTCAGTGCCCTACACCCTACCCATAGGCCCCATAGTAGGTCCTTTTGGGGATGACCTTACAGGATTCTATATATGAACCCCAAAAGGAACTGCTATGGGGCTTCTGGGTAAACCCTCGATTTTGAGGATTCACAGGGTCAACCTCTGGGAGGCTGGCCGATGTTCTTGTTCGGATTGCCGAAGAACTCGTTGACGCCTCGGCTTGAGCCAAGTTGAGCAGAATAGGGTTTGCGGAGTATTCTACTGTAGTTATAATTAAGAACCCCTCAAAGTAGTATCGGCAAAATTGAACTCCTGTAGCCCGCTGTCGTCACCAGTTCGACGGAACAAGATAATGAGGGAACGAGGATGGGTGTGAAGATGCTGATTGGCCACGTGAGTTGCTGCTACTGGTCATGATGGTGAAGGGTCGGAACTCTTATGTAGGGGCCTTAAAAGTTAGAACAGGGTTTTGGTGCCCATTATATGTATATATATATATATATATATATATATATATACATATGTATATACATATAAATATATATATATATATATATATATATATTACCATAATTATAATGAGGAGCCGCCGCCAAACAAAAGAAACAACAAAAAAAAAGAACGAACACATAGTATTGATAATTCTTTATGCCCCTACATTATACACTGAAACCGTGGTGAGGGCCTCGGGATGAGGGCCGAGGCACAAGAGTGGATGACTGAGGCGATCCGGTTCACAAAGACCATCACCTGATCCTGGCGCATGGAACTATACTGAACTTAGAACCCGAGCAAAAATAATAATTCTAGCTGTTTCTTAGGGAAGTAGCCCTCAAAGAATATCGGGGCTTGAATGATTCGATAGGGTTTTGAATAGTAGATTGTACATGTCCCTAAGGGAGACTACTGTTACCCGTAGATATTCAGGAGCGCACGAGCACATAAGATTTACTTGGCTGTCATACAAGCACCAACCGTTCCCTTACTGATGCTATGTACCCTTTCCATAACATGCAAGGTATAGAAACAAAGATTTCGGCTGTGCGGCTTGGGGACTGGAGCGCATGCTTCGCGGCTTAGGTTTGAGCATCTAGTGATTTGCTTTCGATTTGGGGTGGGGTTCAGAGTTTGGGATTGGGACTTCAGGAAGCGGACTCTTTGGTGCAGGTTTGGATTCAGGGTTCCTCAAAACCCTAAAACCGACATGACATGCGGGGATTTCATGGGCGTCATCAAAGCCCAAGGGCCCCACAAACCGCAAACACTGTCAAACCCTAATCGAAAGCTGCACAGCAACAGCCGGCAAAACATTAAGCACAAGCACCCTGTAACCTAACTTTAACACCAGTCCTGTCTCTAAACCTGCAAGCCCGCGCAAACCGAACACCGAAACGCGAAAACCCCCGAACCCGCAACCTCTATACCGTGGAACCCCAAAAGCCTACCCACAGGCCCCAAAGTAGTTCCTTTTTGGGATTACCTTATAGGATCCTAAATATGAACCCCAAAAAGGAACTACTTTGGGGCCTTAGGGTAAAGCCTAGATCCTGATCCCTACCTAACAGCGGCGATCCCTTGACCCAGACCTGAAGGACTTCGGTGGCATCAGTGAAATTACGGATGTCGCAGAAGCCGAAAATGGCCTGGCAATGTACGGGCCCTGAATAATTTGAACATTTTTTGAGGGGGTGGGGGAGTCCTTACTACTACCGCAGGACGAAAGTTCGCCACACTATGTTTACCTCAACATATGTACTAGTGCCACCCCTTGTCCCCCCTAGACTCCTCCAACAGATCCTGAAGGCTCTCCGCCGAGAACATTATGGTAGTACAATTTTATTCCGGGGAATTAACTACTCCGCCACGCTGGCCACGTAAAACTGACTTCTGGCCTCTCCGCTTCTCCACGGCACATGTTCATGTATCTTGATGATATCTCCCGTATGTCGAACCTTTTGTCCTGGTGATGTATACTATAGTAGAATATACCCCCCCAACCCTATTCTAATTGATGAGGCCCTGCATTACATGGGACTTGGTCTGGGGTTCAGGATGGTTCAGCGGCTTTACAGTAGAAGCCACAAAGTTGGAATATCATTGTCATACTCCCTTTAAGGTAAATTATAGGGGATCCTGCCATTATTCCATATTCCAACTTTCTGGAGTTCCTCTTAAGGTTCAAAGCTTCGGGGCTCAGGTGTCGAGATGCCCGTTGCAGCTGATGCTGCGGCGGCCCTGACTAAGGTAGGGGCCTTGATAATTAGAATAGGGTTTTTGGGGGATGTTATACTAGTCATGATAAGGAACCCCTACAATGATATTGGTACATATTTAGGTCCCTATATTACCAATCTGTTTCCTTCGCGTTGGTCGGGAGACTACTACAGGGGCCTTCATAATTCAATAGGGTTTTGGGGCCCATTATACTATCGAATAAGGAACCCACCCAAATTAGTATTGGCAATCATTTGTTTAGGCCCCCATAGTGCGCGTAAAAACACGGGCCAATATTGGTTCAGCGCAACAGTGTGGCCATGGAAGGTGTGATGCGCAGAGGAGCGGTGGTTCGAGTTCCATGGCATCTACCCTAAGGCCCCAAAGTGCTTCCTTTTTGGGGTTCATATTTAGAATCCTATAAGGTAATCGCAAAAAGGAACTACTTTGGGGCCTATGGGTAGTTGCATCAGCACCAGGGCTGTGCAAAGGCAGCCCCGGACCGTGTCTCCTGCATGTACGCTTCGACATGTAAAACACGTTGGACGGTGGTGGCCACAGAGAAGGTATGATACGATTGATGTGTCGATAAATCGTGGCTACACCTTATTCCTCTGCTCAGTGGTTTTATGCGTAACGATTAAGCGGACAACTATTCTAGCAATAGTGCCGTACGTGTGACCGTAGGTCGAGACAATGTTCATGATGACGATGTGCGTACGTAGTATGAATGCCATGCCATGCATGTATGCCTGCGAACATATGGGGGGGGGTGCATGTCAGCACCATCAATGTTGTCAGTCGTCTTGCCATATCTCTTGGACATCTTGTTAAACCTTGAAGGCAACGGCCGACCGCTGAAGCTCTGCAACTTCGGCAGCCCTGGACCTTGCAACCTAGACGACCAAGTGCAAGCCCTATGCACGGTAAACGACTCAAAGGTGAGCCGTGTGCCCAAATGAACTTCTGAAACCTGCGCCTTGACCCCGCTTAAAGGCCCTGGTCAAAGGCTGCAGCTACCGGGCTAAGGATTGCTGACGACTTCGCAGTTGGTGTTCTTGATTACAAAATCAATTACTATTGGCAGTGTGACAACAGTCAGGAACAGTGAAAGTTGTGTCGATAATTGTTCTTTCTTCTGCATTAATATGCGTTATTATGAACTCCGATCGAGGTTCATGGCTTGAAAGAGATTGCATAGCTCCCAAGCGTGCACAGGACATGCCGGCCTCCACGCGCCTGCCGGGGATCATGGCCTCAAGGGTCGCTAGGAAATAGCTGGTGGCCCAAAGCTTCTCATCGTTCTTCCCTTCTGCCATGACACGACCCTCGACCCGAAGGGTTTAGGGTTTAGGGTTCCCTTACTGCTATGTAGTTTTTCATTCATCCTCACGGACACCTTGTTTCTGCCTGCAGACAGACAACCCCGACAGTCAGCATGACCTGCGGCAGCTCAGTAGAATGCCAGTACAAACCACAGGGAATCGTGTGAGTCAGCATGAACATTGCCACTTTGCTTCCCACCCGACCTCAGCTGCCCTGAGCATCAACAGCGGCATGTCGCACAGAACAGCAACACTATCGGCCTCTGATTTGCTTTTGAACTGACCTCCCGTGCATCACCGACAGGCAATTTATTGCTTCAGAGGGTGACAAATTCGCATCCCGAGCCCAGGGCATCAGCAGCGTCTCGTGTGGTGTTACGTAACCGCGAAAGTGCGCACCAGAAATGCCTTCGGAGACCCTTGCCTGTGACTGACAGACATGACTAGAACTCCGCAACATGAATCATTCCTGACACTTGCACGGGGAGAAGATGGAATGCTGTCGGGTGCCGATGCCGGGACAAACATGAAGCTAAAGATCAGGACCTGGAGCAAACTCACCGGCAATGTAAGTTTTCGCACATGCATTATCACCCTGTAGCCTGCCGCGACAACATGGAGAAGCAACCAACATTGAAATCAGCAAGTCTCACGCCTGGGTCCAAAGGAACACGCCACACTTGCCCCATTCGGTTGTCGCACCCTGCTTGTAGCCCCACCCGACATGCCGCGAGCATCATCAGCATCAGCGGCAGTCCGTTTGAATCCCTTCTCGCAGTCACGATCGTGAGCATGGCACCACCACCAGCAAACTTCATCTCCTGATAAGGCAGCCAACTGCTAAAACGAAGAGCACGAGCATCAGCGGCATCATAAGCGATTTGTCTTCCACACGATCCGACGTGACACGGGCATCATCAGCATCAGTGGCAATCCTTTTCAATCCCTTCCCCTGCCGACTCTCACACGAAGACGATTGTGACGAGCATCAGCAGCGTCGGCACCCTGTTTCAAACCAATCCGGTATGCCGCCAGCTTCATCAGCATCAGCTGCGGCTCTTTTCAATCCATTTACACATTCACAGGCAGATTTAAGAACAGATCGAGGAATGCAATGCAGTAGATCACAACTATTTTCAACAGCAACACAGTATAGAAGAGACAATGCATAATTCTAGTAGCAACACAAGGGTGACAATGGTCACAACAGTTATAGTAATTCTTTTCCCATATGATGGCATTTATGACTAAGCGCTCAGCATAAGACCTGAAAGCTTATGCAGCACCGCTAAAACGCAAGGCCACAGCCTTATGGTAGCCATCACTATAGTAATCCTTATAGTAAGTAACCCTTACAGTAGCTCTGAAAGCGCTTCTGACAACCGACACGCAGGAGGCACACCAAATGATCTTCCCAAACTCGTTCCACATCCCAAGCTCCGAAAGCGCAAGCCAAGCGACCCTGAAAGCCCTGAACCCTCCAGCCCTCCGTCTGGAGACCCGAAGAAACCTCAAACTCGGTTCCTTGATCTGATATCCATGTGTGTGTATATATATATATATCTTATAATATATAGAATATATAATATAATATATTATATGTGTATATATATATATATATACATAGATACATACATACCTACCTATATCTCCTTAAAGGGGTAGGGGTTGAGATACACCCTGAACCAAGACACGAATGTCAGCCCTGCACCGAGGTCCGGGCGTTCAAAGCCGCTGAGTCCCCACCGCGCATGTTTTGGCCAATAATCTCTGCACCCGCCTCCGACAGTCAGGGCTCTGTGAAGATTGCTTCAAGCTTCTGCAAGGGCTTTACAAAGGCTCTATAACAGGCTCTACAAAGGCATTATACAGGTTCCAAAAGCAGTTGACAGTTGAATGCATTCTACATCGGTTCTACAGGGTCCTTGATTCTGAAAGATTCATCAGCGGGCTTTCTTGCTGCTCTGGTGCTTTACAACTTACTTGCTCATGCACGGTATGGAGCTACTTGATCAGAACCTAAACCCGATCGCCAAACTTGTGTAAATACGTCTAGACAGTATGGGTGTAAGTAGTAGGGTTTCTCGATGCGCGAAGTTAGGTTGTAGGGTAAAGGGTTACGAACTGCGACTTGGTATCTTCAAATCGACTTCCATCATGCAGGCTTCCCGAGGATTGACATGGTCTGGGTGCACAATAAAAGAGAGTCAGAAGGCGCCAAGCCCTAAGCCCCTAAGCCTAATCTGAACCTCTGAACCACCTAAGCTACCGTGTCCCGACTTGATCAACTGCAGCCCGACGAAAGAGCCCCAACCAAAACACTGGTTGGAACCTTTACCCGCACCCTCAACCCTTGTAGCGTCATCCCGAATTCAACAACAAAGGCCACCGCCGACTACGTGTGCTGCTGCTGCTTACCGCCACCACCACCACCACCACCACCATCACCACAACGACTCCTACTACTGGCAGTGGCAGCAATGACACTGAAGCTACAACACAGGTAGACAATGCTAACCGTGACTACAGACATGGGGGTTTCCGAAAATGGGGGACCCTAATGTAGTACCATAAATAATAGGATCCTTAATGTACCCCTAATTTTCGGAAACTCTAACATTTAAGGGTTTAGGGTCATTTTAGTAGCAAGCCCTGAGTCAGCGAACGCCTCACCGAAACCAAGGGCCAGCAGCGAGCCGATCTTAATGATCGTCCTCGTGGTTTCTGGCTTGTGGATTAGGTGCAGGGGGGCCGTGGAAAAAACCAGGCAGGCGAACGCTGCAGGTGTGTAGCCTTACCCCATAGGAGCCCTTATACACTCTGCATCACCTCGGTGAGGAAGCAGGTGCCAGTCTGGGTGGGGGTGTGGGGGCGCGGGTGAGGTCTTCGGTTTGCAGCTTTGAGGCTCCTAGTTCCCCAGAGGCTCCAATATCCCTTAATTAAGGAATATTCCTTAAATCATATTAGGGCTCTTATTATAATTTAAGGCATATCCCTTAACTAAGGAATATTCCTTAAATCATAGTAGGGCTCTTATTAGAATTTAAGGTATATTCCTTAAGGAGTCTCTAGTTCGGCACCGACATCGGGCCCAAAGTGCACTCAGGCTTGGGGCTTTGGGCGATGGGTTCAGGTTACTTGGAAGGGCAGGGGACTTAGTAAGTACGCTGTAAGTAGAGTTGTAAGTACCCTAAATGGAGTTACCCCAATGATATCCCTACTTATGAACGACTTACTAAGTCCCCTGCCCCTCCAAGTAGAGGGTTTGGGGTGTAGAAGAGCGCAGGCTCAAACTTCGGAGTCTGTCTTGCGTTTCTTTGGGGGACGGTGGGTTGATTAGAGTTGAGTAGAGGGCTTGAGGCCTATATAAGCAGAAAGCCGATGGAAACCCATCAGATGATTGCTCCTAAAGCCATCCCTAACCATGACGGATGATACATGCACTTGCGACCCTGCGCCCAACATGCTTCGGCAAGGAGCGAACTACGAATTGTGGGCCGATCATAGGCTATCAACGGGCTGGCAGAAATCGATTTGCTGGGATGTAGACTTTAGGTCGAGGACAGTCCCGAAGCCAAAGACAGAATAGTTAATGAGAAGCGTAGATCATGCTCCATGAGCCCTTCACAACCCTAATCAATTGAATCGACAGGCAAACCTTAGAAACCCTTAACCCCCTTTCGAAACGCACCAGAAACATGCATTATGAAATCGTTAATGAATCGCCTAGGCCACAAATCGCTGCAGGAACCCTAAACATCCTAAACAAAAAATCCCAAGCCCTTTCACAACACCCTGAGCTCTTGAAACCCCCAAACCCCGAACCCCCGAAAAAACACAACCCCTACAATCTCTGCACCCCTAAAGCCCTAAACCCAGCACCCTCAACCCCTAAATCCTTACAGGAACCCTTTGCAAGCCGTGCATTACCCATTATACGGATACCATAATTCCCATAGTTTAAGTTCCTTAAGGTAACGCAGGATACATATGGGTAGTTGTCAAACGTATGATCCCTTTTTGGGTACCCTAATTATTAGGTGCCGTACTATATTAGGGACCCCAAAAGGGACCATAATTTTGACAACCACCCATATGTATCCTGCGTTACCTTAAGGACCCTAAACTATGGGAATTATGGTATATTCCTTATTATGGGTAATGCAGGATTTATATCCCCAAACCCTAAAACCCTATAGATCCCTTAAAGGAGCCCCTTAAAGGTACCCTTATAGATCCACCGTATCATCAACAGAAGAATCCCCCAATGCTGAGCTCCCCGCTTCTCCAAGACCACGGTCTCCATCGGCTCAGGGATGGGCTTGGGCGAGGAGCCGCGTCGCCTGCTTCTACTTAAAGGATCATGGGACTTAGTAACTAGGGTTAGAATAAAGGGCTCTTTAAAGGGATCTATAGGGGTTCCTTAAAGGGATCTATGGGGTTTAGGGTTTAGGGTCTACTTAAAGGATCATGGGACTTAGTAACTAGGGTTATAAGTAGGGTAAGTCTACTTATAGCTACTTATAACCCCAATTAAGGTGCTTATAACCTCACTTACTAAGTCCCATGATCCTCCAAGTAGGTTCCCTTAAGGGATTCTGTAGGGGTTCCTTTAAAGGGGTCCTTTAAGGGATCTTCAGGGGCTCCTTTAAGAGTTTAAGGCTTTAGGGATTTGGGTTATAGCGCTTAGGGGTTTATGGTTTAGGAATGTTTAGGATTTAGGGGTTTACGGTTTGGGGTTTACGGCTTAAGGGCTTGGATTGCTGGAACGGTTCAAGGTGTAAGGGGATCTCACAGGTTCCTTCAGTGCGAGGGTGGCAGGTTTGGGTGCTAAGGGATTCAAGGCTTTAGTGCTGGGGGGCTCTAGGACAATGATGCTTGAATGTGATAGTCTGCATGACGACACGAAAAGGTACCCTAAACCCTAAACTCAAAAAGTAACTTGATAACTTAGAACAGATAAACTTAAAATGATTCATGAAGCAATAATCATGATGCGATCTGTGATTTACTGGTCCATACTGATATACAAAGACCTGCAAACCCAGCTCTTGGAGGCCTCAAAAGGTGGGATGAAGGTAGGTAGGATTAAGCATCCCTTATATGAGGACTCTTATTTGGGAGCTTCCGAAAAAAGGGGGTACCTTCTTTTGGGGTCCTTACACTAGGGATCCTACTGTTTAGGGTACTATATTAGGGTCCCCCCCATTTTCGGAAACCCCTAGTTCGGGATTACCCCTCTTAAAGGGAACTCCAGAAAGTTGGAATATGGTTTCAGGGTAGGATACCTTATAATTTACCATAGAGGGCTTAGGATAATCATATTCCAACTTTCTGGCTTTTACTTTACCTTCATCCAACCCTTGGAGCCCTTTGCAGCTCCTGATGCATCTCCAGATGGCGGCACAGCACCTGAGCCAAACTTGGAAGGGCAGGGGACTTACCAGGGCTCCTTAAAGGGTTCTATAGGGGTTCCTTAAAAGGGATCTATGGGGTTTAGGGTTTAGGGTCTACTTGGAAGGGCAGGGGACTTAGTAAGTAGGCTATAAGTAGAGTTATAAGTACCCTAAGTGGAGTTACTCCAACTATAACCCTACTTATGAACGCCTTACTAAGTCCCCTGCCCCTCCAAGAAAGTGCCACTGCTGGCCTACACCAGCAGAAACTGCCCACTGCCCAGCATGCAAACACACAGCTAATATGGGGGACCTTAATCATTAGAATAGGGTTTTGGGGGTCCATTATACTGTATAATTAACAGAAGGAATCCACCCAAAAAAAACAGTATAGGTATTATCTAGGCCCCTATAGTAAAACCCCCACAAAAGCCCCTTATAGAAATCCTTATAGGCCCCTTCAAGGGAACCCTATTTCTAATCATTTCTTGCCCTATAGTATGATTACTTCGACCGGTTGGCCCGGCCACGTCAAAAAACAGGTGGTTGTCAAAATTATGGTCCCTTTTTGGGTTCCTAGTACGGCACTTAATATCTAGGATACGCCAAAGGGGACCATAATTTTGACAACCACCCAACCCTAAACCCTAAACCCAAAACCCAAAACCCTAAACCCAAAACCCTAAATCCAAAACCCACAACCCTAAACCCTAAACCTTAAATGCACCTGATGCTTGGCCTTGAGAGGCCCAAGGCTGAAACTGGTGAAGATCTGCCCTAAACCCTAAACCCCTAAAGTAGAAGCCAGAAAGTTGGAATATGGTTATCCTAATCCGTTTAAGGTAAATCATAGGGGTTCCTATCATTCATCCACATTCCAACTTTCTGGAGTTCCCTTTAAACCTTAGAAGGGGCCCCCACCCTGTAATAGTGGTATAATAAGAATACAATAGGGCCCTAATATAATCCTTATAGTCACTATTACAAGGTGGGGGCAGCTTCTAACCTAAACCCCTGAACCCCTAAACCCTATAATCTGCAGACAGACATGACTCGGTTCGCCAGTAGCTCCATTCGGTTTCCTACTTGTCGGGTATCATGGGGAACTAAAGGTTAACCTTTTTGGTTATATAGGGATTATACAGGGGCTATACTATATACCCAATAAAGGTACGGTTACAGGTTACCTACTCGACTAATTGCTAGGAAGATCTGTAGACAGACATGAACCGGTTCCCCAGTAGCCCTATTCGGTTTCATTAAGGAGGCCCTAAAACAAAAAGGGCAACAGGGTACTGCTGGAGATAGTCCTAGACCCCGAAACTCCTGAATTGTAGCAACCCGTCGGCCCCTGTGTAACAAACTCACCGTGCTAGAGCAGGGGGGGGGGTAGAACCGACAACGCCCCCGTAGATGCTACGAAAGTCTTGCGAGCTCCTTCGGCTCAGAATCGCGTGTGCTTCAAGGTGTAATGTTAGACTCCAGTAGCCAATATCTCTTAATTAAGGCTAATTATGGAGTATACCTTAAGTTATAGTAGGATCCCTAATAGCTTGAGGAATACGGGCCCGTGTTTGTGCCTAATCTGTGCTTTCGGACACGGGATGTCGAGCTCGAAGCCCCAACGCATAAACCCCTCAATCCTGAACCTCTCTTCTTCAACACCGGGCCCCCAAAAAGTTCAAGATAGCGCCAATATACAGGGCCAAAAAGTTTACAGTTCCCCCCGTTCGCGATCTAAGGAACTCAACACTAAAGGCTAAAGCTCCACAGGGGAGTTTCCTGATAATAGTGGACCCTAATATAATACCCTAAATAGAAGGGTTCTTATCATAAGGACCCAAAACTAAGGTCCCTTAATATTCGGAAACTCCCACATGGGATCTCGTCTGCGAGCCCGGCCGGCTGCATAGCTTTTTCCGCGTTGCTTCGGCATCCTCGAGAGACAAGGGAGGAAGTAGAAGCAGTAATCCTAAACCCTAAACCGGTAAACCATACTTGTTGTTGCTGCTGCCGCTGGTACTTGTGCCAGTACAACTACGAGTGCTACGACGACTAACTACCGGAACGGGGACGACGAATGGAGTCCACAAAAGAGCACCAGCAGAATCGCATGACAGTCACCATTAAATAGCAAACGTCATCAACAAATCAACTGTATATTGAAGGTTGCACGATTGAACACGATTGAACATGTCTCCAGCATACGAGACTACTCTCAATAAAGAGAAAGCATGAGAAGAAAAAGACCCGATCTCATGCGACGAACAATGTGCTGACACCTCGATCCCTGTCATGGCTTTCTTTTTTGAACAATAGCAATTTCATCGCTGTAATCAAGTGCAGGAAATGTTAGCATTTTAAAAGACCCGCGTGGGCCTGATCTGCTGGACCTTGCTGCTGTCCGCGCTTGAGAGCACGCACCTGGCGGCGTGGAGCTTACAAGGTGTGAAAAGGTCATTGTGATAATAATCGGTAGTATGTACATAGCTGACATAGCTAGTCTTGGAATATCTCATAAGCAGAGTAGATCCCTTAATGAGGTTTCCTATAAAGTACCCTGAGTAGTATAGGGCCCCCAAAAAAAGGGATCTACTTTTTAGATCCTCCTGGGGGTCTGGGTAATCGTCCAGGTACAAATCTTCCATCTTGCAAGCCTGCCACGTGCACACCTGGACCCAGCGAGAGTGGTCAATGCTGGTAATGGAGAAGGTGACCCAGTCGGGTAAAGCTCCAAGGGTACAGCTCTGTAGCTGGAGGTGTATGTTCAGGCCCCGAATCATAAAACAGGGTTTGGAGACACCTAAACCCTAAACCCTAAACCCTAAAGAGCGCAGCTACTACAGTGGGACTCTTATCCCCACTCCCTACAGCCTCGGCATGAAATCCAAGAAAACCTTCCAGCTTTGGCATTCATCTTGAGCTCCCGAATGAAAGAATCTCGACTCTTTTCCAGAGTCACAACAAAATCGTGCGAAGCCCTCTATCTAGATGTTTCAAGCCCAACCTGAACACTCTACCCTGGTTGGTGACTTCTAAACCCTAGCTAGCTTCAAAGGGTAAAAGGAGGGACCCCTAATAAGGACCCCTAAGTATATACCTATAATATAGCCACTATACACCCATTATATAGCCCATTATAGGGTAGGGGTCCCCATTAAGGGTCTCTCCTAGTCCCCTTGGATAACTGCAACTTCCAAACCCTCAAAACCCTAAACCGATTGGCGACTCGGCTTGTCGTCCAAAGTCTCCGATGCTCGAAGTAAATGAACCAGGGTAGTTTAGGGTTTAGAGGTTTAGGGTTTAGGGTAAGTTGCTTTTGGAAAACATGTCGGGTTAAGAACCCAGTCCCCTCATAGGAAACCCGGAAACCCTTCAAAGAACGTATCTCAACCGATGTATTCCTGAATCATAGGGATCTGCAACACTTACTTACGCAGCACCCACGGGATCAAAGTTGCATAACAGTTTCTGGATATATAGGACTACATCAGACTCTTAGACGGTCTCAAACCCAGCTTTCCAACTTTTGGGGTTCTTCTCGGAAATAGAACAACCCCGAAACAAATCGGATGCCTGCTCCCTGTGGTGCTCCTCATCTCCTCAGCATTTAAGGATTTTGGGGTTCAGGGTTTTGGGACTCTATGGTCTTTAGAGTTCAGGGTTTAGGGTTTAGGGTTTAGTTCAGGGTTTTAGGGTTTAGACATACAATCGATGACTGTCGGAACTAAGGTTTCGGGATTATGGTCTACGGATTAGGTTCCAAGGCTTCGAAGCCATGTGTTACAAGGCTGATGAATGCCGATCGTTTCAAAGATAGCACAACTTCCAGGACGAACATAGGATGAGGGATCCTACACTTTTATTGAAAACGCGCAGATAAACATTTCTATGTTGATCGTCAGTACTGCCACGCCGGTTTAGCTACCTTGACCAGCACCTCGATCAGATGTAGAGGTGGTGCATCTATATCACGAGAACTCTGCGGGGATGCTGAAGTATGCAGATAGACAAGCATAAAGATGTGTGTGATGTTGACATGTGTGCATTCTCATTTTAGGCATGTAGCGACAAGTATATATAATCCAAACCAGATGAAAATATGTAGATCAACCCCTTCGTTTGCCGAAACACAGGCACTGACAACAACAATCTTTGCGCTCTCGCTTTCTCTACCCATCTATCTATCTGTCTACCTCTCTGTCTCTCTCTCTCTCTCTCTCTCTCTCTCCCTCTCTTTGTTTTCTCTCTCTCTCTCTCTCATCTCTCTCTCTCTCTCTCTCTCTCTCTCTCTCTCTCTCTCTCTCTCTCTCTCTCTCTCTCTCTCTTGCTTGCACACACACACAGACTTACTCGGAAATGAGGCCCAGGCCGATCGTCATAGCTTCTAAGGGGTTGTTCCGGATCTTGTCCAGCTTCGAGATCATCCGCTCGATCGGGGTCAGGACGAGCCTTTTCTGAAAGCTGGCAGGCTGATGGTTTAGCGCTTGAAGCTTAGTGTAGGGGCTTTAAGAGTTCGAATAGGGTTTTGGGGCACATTCTGAATTCTACTATATTTATATTAAGGAACCCCCAAAATAGTATAGGTAGTTATAACTATGTCCCCTATGTTAGTGGTGCTCCTTGCACCTTGGCCTCATCTCGGGGTCGTATGCCTGCGTCTCTGTATGTTGGCAATTGTTGGCACCTACCTGTAGTCTCCATTGTAGTTCCTTTATAGGATCCTAAATATATATTTGGTTAAACCAACAAAAGGAACTACAATGGATACTATAGGTAGAAGATCATGGAAAGGACGCGTCGGAGTACACCGAAGCGGCAGGGACGAAACCATTAACACCAACACATCTGCACACACTCGCACAAACACACACACACACAGACGTACCGGAGCTGTGGGCTGTTGCTTTTGGACATGGTGGCGAAGACTCCATTCGGGCGTCGGGCTTTCGGTGTAGCATCACGGACTTCATATAACGACATGAACCACTTCGCATGCATTTGTGAATACTTTTATGTCACCATGTGCTGGGCTCCCCGAATCATTACATGACCTCTTTGCACCTGCCACCTGCCCCTTCAAGCAAAGCACTGCACCACCCCAACCCTAAACCCAAAACCCTAGGTCACCCTAAACCCTAAACTCGAAGTCACCAGAAACCATAAAACACAAGTCGCCCTGAACCCTAATGCCAGGGTCACCCTAAGCCCTGAGCCACCCTAAACTCTGAACCCTGAGTCGCCCCAAACCCAAAGCCCTAAGCCACTCCAAAGCCCAAAAAAGTCAAAGCACACTGAATCCTAAACCCTAAGCTAAACCCTAAGTCACCCTAAACCCTAAGTCACCCTAAACCCTAAACCCTAAGTCACCCTAAACCCTAAACCCTAAGTCACCCTGAACCCTAGCTCCGAAATCACAAGAATCTTAATGGGGGGTTCCTTAATACGGTTCCCTTGAGGGTTCTGTAAAGGTTACCTCAAACGATATTACCGTATAAATATGCACTATGTGGGAGTTTCCGAAAATAAGGGACCCTAATATAGCACCCTAGATAGTAGGATCCTTAATATGAAGACCCCCAAAATAAGGTACCCCTAGTTTTCGGAAACTCCCATATGCACCATGTGGAGGAGCCCTCGATCGACGGCACCACCAAGCATTGAGGCTTCCAGCTTACCCTAAGGGCCCATTTAAGGGTACCATAAGGGTTCCTTTAAAGGGATCTATAAGGGTTTAGGGTTTAAGGGTCCATGTACCTGAATAGTATATACATTGACCTTCAAGTACTCCCTGTATGGGTACATTGGGCCCAAAATATATACTATTTGGGTACATGGACCCTTAGGGTTCCCCCCCCCCCCCCCCCAGAAAACCAAAAGCCCAACCGAATTGACACCAACCCCAACTTGGAGGATCATGGGACTTAGTAAGTAAGGTTATAAGTACCTTAATAGGGGTTCTAAGCAGTTATAAGTAGAGTTACCCTAATTATAACCCTAGTTACTAAGTCCCACGATCCTTTAAGTAAGCCCTAAACCCCAAACCCCTTAGATCCCTTTAAGGAACCCCTATAGATCCCTTTTAAAGAGCCCTTTATTATAGCCCTAGTTACTAAGCCCCATGATCCTTTAAGTAGAACCCTTCAACACTCTGTTAAACCTTCAACCCCAAGTCGAACACATTGTTGCTCGAACCTCACACGCTCGGTACATGCTATCAAAGGGGAAAAGGAGGGACCCTTAATGGGGACCCCTACCCTATAATGGGCTATATAATGGGTATACAATAGCTACTTTCGGGAAATACAGGAAACCCCATAAAGTTGGAAACCGGAATAAGGCCAACTAGTGCTGGGATTCCCTATTTATTACTCTTAAGGATTGAGGCTAATTATTAGGTTTCCAACTTTTTGGCTTAAACTGTAGGTGCAGCTTGAGTGGTCTTTCTGGGCCCACTTTAATGCCCTGTAGGTTAGCTTGCTTCATGGCAACTGATCTCGAATAAGATTTCTAGTGCCGGAGAAGAAATCTTGCAGACAGGGCTTAGGAATCAGGCTTGGGGTTCAGGTTACCCGCTTCAAACACTCAAGATTGGGAGCCGGGCCGATTGGCATCCTGGGAGAAAGTCATGGCTCCAAAGCCCAGCAGGAAGCAAATGAAGCAAGTCTGCGCCTGAGACTGGCAGTGTATCGAAAGACATTCTGACATGCATGTACATTTACATTCCTACACAGATGCATACATATATGACAACCGAAACTCCATTGGTCTAACCACCGGCTTGATAATTTGACGGATTGCACGGCTTCAATACCATGCTGCTATCGGGTACAAATATGTGATATGTACCTATGCGGTATGACCACATATGCCTGTAAGGTACATGCATATTGCCAAACAGCTATTGATTAGACTCACCCGTCTGTCCTGCACAAAACAGAAATATCTCCCTAAACCCTAAACCCTAAACCGCATCAGACGCTGCTCTCAGAAGACCAGTTCATTGATTGTTTTCGTCTGTCTGTCATGTACGGAACTATACTCCTAGACCTAAGAGTAACCTAGGAATAAAAAGGGTGCCCTTTTTGGTTTAAAGGGGGTTATAAGGGAACCGAAACTCTCAAAAAGGGAATAGGGGCCTACTCTGGGTCCTAGACTCTTTGTCTACCATATTGAAGATTGTACTCTTGGAAAACTCGTGCTATGCGTGGAATGCCTAGATTGGCACAGATTACACGCTTCCAAGAAAAGATGTAAAATGCTTATTTCTGTCGCTTCATGTTTGCGTTGAGGGCGTCAATTTGCCGGGTTTTCATTTGTTTGTGTGTGTGTGTGTGGCGTCAACCGGTTCTTAAATTTAAGAGCCCCGCTCAGCACAGCATCAGCAAAACCTATCACATGCATGATTGTTGAATGGCCACCTTTTACTAGGTGCAACACTTCTAAAACATGACATAAAGCATGACAACGTAAATATAGCATTTCCGAATGGACATGCCCTTATCGATGCACAGACTTGAGATGAACTAAGCTCAGAATAAGCATGCAAAGGTCAGCTAATGCGGTGATGACGCCATCATTCAGTCAAGAGTGTTTGTGCATAGACTGAATGCACATTATGCTATGTTCTAAACCCAACACCCTTCCTGAAGCATGGCATGTTACATTCGATCAACAGCAATAGCCAACAAGAGCCCTCGAACCGATAATTGCAGTACGGGCCTTAATAACTACAGGGCTTGGCGGAAGCCGATTTGACTTTCCTAACCCCGACCACTGCATTTCTATAATTGTAAGTCACGGACAACAAAACACTGCCTGGTCTGAACACCTGGCTCAGACAAAGCTGTTGTATAAGCTTGGAACTCTCCAAACCTATCCTGTAATGTCTCCACACAGGATCCTTGAAGAATACACATCTTTCTCGCAGCAGAATGACAATGCAGCGATCTTAACCTAGAAGGCATGACCGGAAGTCCTGAATCCCAAAGCCCGAACTTAAGTCCAATCCCCTCATCCTAAAGTCGAACTCATAACTCCAAACCATACCTAGAGGCTCACACCCTACCCCTTTTTTAAGATACCTAGTTTTATGGTCTAGGATCTGTTAACTTGAAAAGTAGGCGCCCTAAGAAAGGGGTAGGGTACGAGCCTCTAGTCTAGGTACACCCTAAACCCCGAACCCTGACCCCTGAAACCATGTAATACAGCCCCCGCAGCTCGCAAACCCTAAAGCTAAGAGGGACACAAATGACCGAGCGCCCGACAGTGTTCAGAATAGCCTCGAGCCACGTCCCGTTCCTCCAAAATGTGGCTTTCTGACTTCTGTGGTCTCTAGCGTGCACATATTTGAGTAAGCCGTATAGCACCTTGATGAAACCCTTACAGCAACCCACACAATAACCCCAGTACAACCGAAGTAGGAAAACTTACTTCGAACCTTCGACTCCTCCTGACTTCATCGAAATCAACGGTCCTGCGGTCGAAGACAAAGATGAAGTGCAGCTCTTCGTATTCTGCCGCAGTGGCCGTCTCAGTACACAGCAGAGCTTGGTCGGAAAATGTAGGCTGCTGAACTTTGGTGCTTTCTTGGGTGTAGGATTCTAGTCGACCAAAGCCGACAGTAGCGTGCGGCTCCACTAGCCTCACACTCTTAAGTCCCCTAGCTTCCCCTAGACCTAGCAGTAACCTAGGAATAAAAAGGGTGCCCTTTTTGGTTTAAAGGGGGTTATAAGGGAACCTAAACCCTAAAAAAGGGAATAAGGGCCTACTCTGGGTCCTAGCCAATTAATTAAGGAGTACTTATAACCCTACTTACTAAGTCCCATGATCCTCCAAGTAGCTTCCCCGGCATCTCTACGCCGCCTGCATCGGAACTTGAAGCCGTCACCTGGCACCCTTGTCCTTTTAGAAGTAATAGACAGAGCCCTATACCTATATCCCTTATTAGTAGGAATTATTTAAGAAGGTCTACTAGCCGGTCTGTTTATTCTTTTGGGGGAACCATGAAAAACGACAAGGCCGTCACCTGGAGATGGCCTGAGCCCGAAACTGGTCCGGAAGCCTGCCCGGCAGGGCTCAGCGAGTATCAACTAAAACTACCTTCTTAAATAATTCCTACTAATAAGGGATATAGGTATAGGGCTCTGTCTATTACTTCTAAAAGGACAAGGGTGCCAGGTGACGGCTAACCAGCTGATGTGACTTATGAGCTCTTAGACCTACTGCTTCAGGTTCGAACTGCATGCATTAGAACCAATCAGAGTCCACACATCTTTCACGTTGGTGAAACTTACCCGTCCTTTGAAGTGTGGCTCCATGATAAACATTGGGGTCGACGCTAGTATGTTTTAGCCTCACACGAGAAACTCCAAATCTCTGGGGAACCGGCCATGGGAACGATGACCGTACGCTCGTTGTAGCGCAGGACGTCCGGACAAGGCTGGGACAAGCGGTGCAAGTGGTTCTAGCCAGAATCGTAGTAGGCTAGAGTATGGTACAGCCAAACATACAGTAACATACATAACATCAGTTTGTGAAGTTCAATGTGGGTGTCGGTTTAATAGTGGGGTACCCCCCCCCCCCGACCAAAAAAAAACATCTATTTAAAGTGGAGCCGGACAGGGGTCAGGGGTCTGAGTGGCAGGGAATTGGGAGGTGCCGGGGTTTGGGGGGTTGGCTTGGGTGCAGGGTCTGCGGTTCTGCGCGAATGCGCGGTCGGGGGTCGGGGGGTCTGGGAATCACCAAATGCTGGAAACCAAGCCCCGATCACTCCAAGACTACTACCAAGACTAAAAACCCTTCATTTTGAACACTTTTGCCCCCGTAACCTACACTCACACACTCCCACCCACAATCGACCACTTCTGAAGCTTTGTGCGGTACAATAATAGTACAGTAGTACAATAGTAGTACAGTAGAAATAATACAGTAGTAGTACAGTAGTAGTACAATAATAGTGCAGTAGTACAATAGTAATACAACAGTAGTACAGTGGTAGTACAATAGTAGTACAGTAGTAGTACAATAATAGTACAGTAGTACAATAGTAGCACAATAGTAGTACAGTAGTAGTACAGTAGTAGTACGATATTAGTACAGTGATACAATAGTAGTACAGTAGTACTACAGTAGTAGTACACTAGTAGTGCAGTAGTACAATAGTAATACAACTGTAGTACAGTGGTAATACAATAGTAGTACAGTAGTAATACGATAGTAGTACAGTAGTACAATAGTAGTACAGTAATAGTACAGTGGTAGTACAATAGTAGTACAGTAGTACACTAGTAGTACAGTAGTTTTACAACAGTAGTACAGTAGTACAGTAGTAATACAGTAATAGTACAGAAATAATACCAATAAGCAAAGCATAAAGCCAGTGAGCACATTCCCCCAATAAGCAAAGCATAAAGCCAGCGCCTGAAACCCTAAACCCTAAACTCTGAACCCTAACAAACCCTCAACCCTAACGAACCCTAAACTCCTAAACCCTAACAAACCCTAAACCCTAAGCCCTAAACCCTTCCCAAAGGGGGGTCGGTCCAGATTGTTTTATACAAACTTTAGTACTGGAGATGACTCTTTTGAGCTAGGGTCCAATCCCCGATTCGGCGGTTCACCCTAGCAGCCCCCCCAATAAGCAAGGCATACAGTAGCAGTACAATAGTACAATAGTAGTACAGTAGTAGTACAGAGTCCCATTCCTGACGCCCCAATAAGCGAAACAATTCTGCAAGAGATTTTCGGGCTTCAGGGCCAGGGTTTTAGGGTTGGGTGGGGGTTTGGGTGGGGGTTTAGGTCGTGGCTGCCTTAAGATTGACCATCAGCAAATAGCACAGCCCCGCCACCAAAAAATCACCCCAGCCAAAAAAAAAACGCATTAATTAGTACCCCAAAAATTTTACTCGGATTCGGAATTAGCACCCAAAAAAACGCATTAAAGGAGCCTATATTCCTAAACCGACACCCACATTAGTACATAACAGTGAGTTATTGTCTCATATAGCATGGAGCTATGTGCGAGGATACCGTTACTACTTATTCCGACCCCCATATGAACATTCCTTTGCTCCGCAAGGCGAGGAATTGGTAGCCTTTTCGACATATACATGTACCGTTATAACTGAAAGCAAAAGCTGGTACGCAACCGATTCAAACGCCCTAGCCAGAAGCAGTTTGGTAGTACTGTTGATTCACCGTAGTGTCCGTAGTGTTAGTAGGGGCCAGTAGCACTGGCAGCGGTAGTGGTAGTGGCGGTGCCAGCGGTGGTGGTAGCGGTAGTGGCAGCGCCGATGCTAGGTGTATAGCAGTGGTGGTAGTAGAAGTAGTAGTAGTAGTAGTAGTAGTAGTAGTAGTAGTAGTAGTAGTAGTAGTAGTAGTAGTAGTAGTAGTAGTAGTAGTATAGTAGTAGCAGTAGTAGGAGTAGGAGTAGGAGTAGGAGTAGGAGTAGGAGTAGGAGTAGTAGCACTACGACTACTACTACTACTACTACTACTACTACTACTACTACTGCTACTACTACTACTACTACTACTAGCAGCAGCATATAAGCAGCAGGAGATAGTATCACAGAAGTAGGAACAATCCCGTGGGTCTGTTGCAGAGTTTTGTTGTTCAGTTCCAGTTGTCGCAGCTCGAAGGTCAGGTGATTCAGGAATATAGGCAAGAGAACACCTAAACCGTAATTACACAGTATCGGGTGATTTTGCATTTTCGGACAAATCTTAGCTGATCCCGCGGTATGGTTCCAACCAACATCACAGATCAACTACAAGTATCCGAATCTTTTAACATACCGACCGCTAGTAAGATTATTGTTCCAAGGACAGTTCGGATAGTTTTTGGGCTGAGCTCCGATAGGCCCTCTGCTAAGCGCATGGCCAAGTCCGTCATCAACGAAACTCCGCGCATGTAGCCCTTGATACAACTCCTGAGACCAGGGCAGTCAAGAACAGAACCATGAGTACGTCGGGTGCAGTTTCTGGCCGAGGATGGCTTGATGTTTGCGGTGCTTCCAGATAAACGTTAACTGTTCAACCGAACACACAGGCAGTGTCAGGATGACTAGAACAGGATTTTGGGGATCTTGCTGAGTATACTTGTAAAGTGACTACAAGACTGTCAGTTTTTATTTTTGTCTTTATGCGACCTTTGCTGCGAAGCGGACACTAATCCGCATGTCGTCGCCTTTGGGTTCTTGCCTGTTCCACCGAGAAAAGTATAGTTCAAATGGAACCCGAATCAAGAGCATGTATCGAAACTGGGAACCACATAGATCACCTACGAGTACTGTGTGCAAGAGTATAGCCATGCCTTATTGCAACCCTGAAACCCAAAACCATCTTAATCTTCAAACACCCCCGGCATAAACGGACAAAAAGCCTAAACCCGAGCCCTAGACCCTAAACCCAACAACAGCCCAAGTTTCTGCTGAAACTCCCTGACTCTAAACCCTAGGCCCTTAGCCTAAACCCTAAATGCTAAACCAAACTTCAAACGAAACCCTGAACCCTAAATTAAACTAACCTTAAACTAAACCTCCCCAACCCTAAACCCTAAACCCTAAACCTTAATCTAAACCGTCCCCCATCCGAGGTCATCGCTGAGCGCTGGCCCAGGGCGAGTAAAGCAGCCCAACCGGATCAGAGCTCAGATTGCCTTTGGGGTTTAGGGTTTAGGGGTTTAGGGTTTAGGGTTTAGGGGTTTTGGGTTTAAGGGTTTAGGGGTTTAGTTGTTCAGGGTTCGCGGTTTAGGGTTTGGGGTTCAGGGATTTTGGGGTTTAGGGTTTAAGAATAAAGGGTTTAAGCTTTAGGGGTTTAGGCTTTAGGGTTTCGAGGACTTGTGCGGGTTAGGATTTCGTAGGGTTTAGGGATCAGGCCTTCATAGTTCTCGAAGGTTTCGGGTTTTCAGCGGGTAGCTGGATTTACGGTTCAGCGTTTAAGCATATACAGTATAGGAGCACTAGTAACGGGAACCTTCGATGGTGCAATGGCTATATAAGGACTATAAGGGGAACCAGGCCGGAGTGCTTAAAGGGAACTCCAGAAAGTTGGAATATGGTTTCAGGGTAGGATACCTTATAATTTACCAGAAAGGGTTTAGGATAACCACATTCCAACTTTCTGGCTTTTCCTGTAGGCCTTGTGGGAGTTAGTTTGTCAGGGTTTGTAGTGGTTGGGGCTGTTGGGTTCAGCGTTTAGTGCCAAGGCAGTTGGGGGTTGCCTTTAATGGGGCTCTGCGCAGTTACGAGACATGCATACTTGGGGTGCCTGAGAAGGGATGTGCTCAACTCGGCAGAAGTCGCCCCTTAAGTCCGGAAGCAACTCCCGGAAATCCAGTCATTTGGAGTCCTTCCATGCAAAGCCGGTATAATCTCTGGACATCTCAGAACCGTCTTCAACTCCCTTTCATGCAGTGGGACGGATTGCCAGGACTAACGATTAGTACTTAGTACATTCTCGCATGTGACTACCGTTGCCATTCGTTGCATTTTGGTCTAGAAATGTCATGCACGTTCTGGCTCCATTCCGAGCACCGCTTTAGGCCTCACGAGAGAACTATGTAGGGCTCTGTTTCGTGTCTTCTGCCAGGGTTTGGTGTCAGTCAGGCCCCCAAACCCCCAACCCTTGGATCCTCGAACCCTACGTGCTTGGGGTTAGGGCCTCGGGCGAAGAATCCATACTTTCCTGTTCCGCAGTCCCTCGATCTTCAAGCCTGTCACCTCTGAGCCATGCCCTTGAAGAAATGAATGGGCCTTGGTAGTACAGCCAGTCGGCACCACCCCAGCGCTCATTCCTGGGCCGTGTCAACTATTTGGCTCAATCCTGCCTATAGTCTCCATTGTAGTTCCTTTTCTGGTTTAACCAATTATATATAAAGGATTCTAAAAAGTAACCCCAAAAAGGAACTACAATGGAGACCACAGGTGGTTTCTAAATCGAAAACTCGAAATCCCTTTGCCCTGGACTGCGGGTCAGGCTCCGGGTTCTTGTCAAATCATGATCCCTTACATGGATCCTCAGGGTACTCCCCTACAGAAAGACAAGAATTCGCTACGACAGGACCCTGAACCGAAACCCTAAACCCTAAACCCTATAAACCCTAAATCCTAAATCCTAACCCTAAACTGGCTTAGTTTGAAGCGTGCACCATGCCGCCCTAGAGAAGAGTTTTAGTCTGGGATGGTTTAGGCTCAAAGGGGAAATGGAGGGACCCTTAATGGGGACCCTTACCCTATAATGGGCTATTTAATGGGTATATAATCGCTGAGTTAAGGGTAAATACCCAGGGGTCCTTATTAAGGGTCCCTCCTTTTACCCTTGGTTTAGGGTTGATCTCCACCGCGTGGCCCAAGTCCTACGTTGTGGAACAGAGTAGGGTAGGGTTGTGCGGCCGCAGATCGGATCGTAGGCTTGCGCCTGGCCGGCAGCAGTGCCTGCAATTGTGTCAGGACTCGGTAATCTGTGCAATTATTAGGAACTAGAATAGAGTTCCTAAGAAATATGGGTCTCAGAAATTAGGATAGGGTTCCTTGAAGCGGGCTCCTTTAAGGATTCTAAAAGGGTTCTTTTAAGGGTTCTACAAGTGCTACTGTGAGGGAACAAGAGGTATAATTGAAACAGGGTTGTAGTGAATCTTGTGAACCCCAATTCCGGAAGGCCCGTAAATCGGTGAACCGGAAGTCCTGCTCCAAAACAAACGTCCTGAATCTCAGTCTGGCCCTTAACGGAAGGTCGATATGCCCGAGCCCTAGGAATAATACCCCTATCAACTAATATAGAGGTCTGAACAAACCCTTCTAGTGCACCGTTACAACCCGTGCAGAGTTGTGCCATGTTGGTTTTACCCTGGAAACACACCCCCCTCCCAAAAAACAAAAAAAAAAACTAAACCCAAACCCCTAAACCGAACAATGTTCGAATGATGAAGGACCACATATTGTCCAGCAGCCTTCGAAAAGGAGCCCTCCCTATAAGGCGGCCTCGTCCTTCAAAGGATGGCAAGAAGAACTGACCCAGCGTCTCGTTGTCCCTGGCAAGTTCAGTTTGCAGGGTTTAGGGGTTTAGGGCTTGCGGCTTACGCTTTAGGGGGTGTCTGGGATTCAAGGCTTAGGGTGGCGATGAGAATTTTGGGGGTCCAGGGTTTATGGGAGTTTAGGGCTTGAAGTGTAGAGTCTAGGTTTTAGGTTTTAGGGTTTAGGGTTTAGGGTTTAGTCTCAGCTGTCTCCCACGCACCCTGCCTCCAAAAGATCAAGTCAACTTCCTTCGAGCACTGACATCCCAACACTCGACCCGGAATCGTTCTTTCACTAATTATCTGGGTAGTTCTCTATGTTAGGGTCCCTCGTCCGGTCCCCCTAAAAGCACCCTTTTAAAACAGGGCCCTTAAAGTCTTAAAGGGATCCTAATTCAGAGAACTACCCATGCGCCTAAGCCTCAGACACCTTCATGGGCGCAGGAGCGGTTTGTGCCCATGCCCAGGAAGGGCTCTGGTTCCGCTTAGGGTTGCGCTTGAGGTGCCACTGAGGGTCCCGCTCACGGTTCCGATTAGGTGTAGCGTCCCGATTGGGGGCTTCGATTCTAGGGCTCCCACGATCGATTGGCTTGTGTGGCGCGCAAAATTACCCACCTCATATTCTCGTCATGTTATGGGATTCGGTGTTCTATCTAACGCACCGCTACTGCGAGGTCCATGGGTAGTTATAAGTAGGGTTATAAGTAGGATAACTATGGTTATAACCTATATGAGGGACGTATAACCCCACTTATAACTACCCATGAACCTCCAAGTAGTGATCGCTAATCGCAAACCCTTAAGCAAACCGCAAATTACTTGGAGCGAAGAGCCTCGAACGCCCAACAAGTCCCATATTCGACTGCTGTTACGACTGTCGTTGCCATCAGAACTGTCGTTACGATCAAAATACCAGAATGTTTATTATATCGAATCGTAATGTTTCATTATACCGAATATAACTTATCACGTACTACTGACTGTTCCATCTACTATATAACGGTTAGTATCCGTTATCCATGGCCCTCTCCGTCGCGGGTTTATCACTGCTCGGGCCCCGGCGGGTGTGCGCCCACCCAGAAAAGGCGGTTGAAGCTCGCCAAGGGCGAACTCACGGCCTCCGCAGGCACCGCCTCCTGCCAGGGAAGCTTGGTTCAACTTTTTGGGGTCGCCAAGCCCTTTTTACGAAACAGACCACAAGGAAGCCGGGCTTTGTCACGGCGTTATGGTTTGGGTCTTATTCGAGATTTCGGGGTTAAAGGCCTTTCATGGGTCCCCGTTATGGGTCCCCGGTCCTGGGTCGTGTAAGGGCTGTGGTAGTAGGCGAACATGAAGAAGTCGTCGACGTAGACCTGTCTCCATCTCCATGCGCGGGCATTCGGGGAGGGATGCTTCAAACGCTTCTAATAAGGAACCTTAAGGAATACAGGAATCTAGGTTTAGGTTGATGCAGGATTTGAAGTTTAAGGGCAGAGTTCACGCAGGTATCGGATTTGATTAAAGAGTTTGTGAATGTAGTGCGATCCAGAAAAAGGTACCTGGCATCATGTAGCTGATGAGGTGTATCGAGATGTTCACTACCCCTCCCCAACGGGAACTTCACAAAATCGAGGACCTGATGTGAAACCCCCAAATGAAGTAGAAACGGATCAGTTGGAACCCCATTGTTCCAATATCCTCAGACCTTACATAGAGAATCTCAGCCCTCAGCCCTCATGGTCCTCAATCCATGTTCCAACCTTTTTGACTTCGCTGTATTTACTGGGAATCACTGGGTATTAATACTGATAATAGTAATTCATCGTAGTACTAATGCCAGTTATACCAAATATAGGAATAATACCAATAATACTAATAGTAACCCTCTGCTGAAACCCCCACATCGTTTTCAGAAGACCGATCCTCGCGGCCCTTCGAGCCGAAATAAGCCGCACGAGCCGTGTCGTTGGCCCAGGGCTCATAAGAGGTCATGTCATCACCTTTGTCCATGGTGGGGTTTAGGGTTTAGTGTTTTGGGATCACCTTTGTCCATGATAGGGTTTAGGGCTTAAGGTTTAGGGATCACCTTTGTCCATGTTAGGAACCAATCAAAGAAACCACGTGTAATCTGATCCTCGTCAGGGGCTCTCTTGCAAAGTACTGGGAAATCCCAACCACGAAGAGTGAGAAGGATCCGCAAGATTGAACAAGTCACGCCATCTTCGGAAGAGCACATTTGCACCGTATTGTGCGGAAGAGGGCAGATCTTCGTTGTACATTCCTGGCTGGAAGAATGGAAGCGAGAGCATGATGATCAGCACAAGCATGACCACCTGAGCCAAGTTTAGGGGGTTAGGGGGTTTAGGGTTAAGTTTCTCTCGTCATGCAAAACTGATTTCAGTGTTTGTTGTTTCTTGAGTGTGGGATTTCAAGCAAGTCTCTGGCCTGACCTGCTGACACTAAGCGAACAATGGCCAGCTCAATAGCTGCTACAATCCCATTTTGTGAGCCTTTCAAGCGCACATCCAGTCTTCGTGCGTGGTGAGCATTGACCATCCCGTGTTCTAAACGCTTAAACCTGAGATCTTCGTCATGCTTGCATTGTTGTTATTTGCTATTGGAATTACTGGTGTTATTGTTACCCTGGCAGAACGAGCTCCGATGTGGGCGGCTTAAAAACTCAGAGTTTTAGGCGTGATATACTGCTCTACTATGCTCAGGACAGGTTAAGGCATACGACGGAATCGTGCTAAACAACTAACATCGTACTCGTTGGCCGAGCGACTCTGCGCGTGGTCATCTCTGACAGCTTCTTCGACACTGCCGACTCTTGCTGCATGTCATCATCGTCCTCCTTCGCGATGGAGCTGCATGCTGCGAGGGAGCACTAGCCGAAGCATTTCGACCTTTGTTACTTCGTGCCCAGTGCGATGTCTCCGAAGAGCAGGGAACGAGACCCCTAAAGAGATCACCGAATGTCCGACAACTCCCATAGCGTCTCAGACAATTTCCTGTTACTTTGCAAGGGTGAGTTTTCGTGAGGCCTTCGCTGATCCTCTGCACGGTTTAGGGTTTTACATGCACCCACGCCCTAACCTAAACCCTAAACCCTAAACTCAGAAAGTGTGTTGTTCCAGCAAACCAGGACGTCCTCCCAATCCATTCCAGGAGACGCCTGGCGATGCGTCTCTGCAGAAGGACGGCTCTGTACCACTTCGCCCAAAACAGATGCTACCATATATATATATATATATATATATACATACATACATACATATATTTATGTATGTATGTGTGCATGCATATAGGAAATCCGAAGGACTCTGGGTGGAACCTCTAAATACCAGAACACCATGACAAGGGGGGGAACCAGTCTCCACGGCCGTACTCGCTTTGGACAAAGTCAAACCGCAAAGCCTAAACCCTAAACCCTAAACCTCTAAACCCTAAACCCTAAACCTTAAACCGTGGCGAAGCAGGAAGTGTGCCTCGCTGTCCTGCGCGTATTTGGCACTCGATTTGCTCCTGTTCTGGTAGAACCTCGGCTTTTGCAGCAAATGCCGGGGTCGAAAGGAGAACAACAGGGCTTTGCAGCGGTTTGCCGGATGTATGTTGGAGCTACCCATAGGCTCCATAGCAATTCCTTTTTGGGATTGCCTTATAGAGCTCTGCATATGAACCCTAAAAAGGAAGTACTATGGAGTCTCTATAGGTAGGGTGCACTTGGCACCGGAACTCTACCCACACCCTGCAAGGCATCTTGGAGTGTTTTTTTGCGTTTCAGACTGGTCTCGTAGACATACTATTGATGATATAAATCCTGCATGACCTTAAGGACCCTGAACTATGGGAATTATGGTATATTTCTTATTATGGGGAATGCAGCATTTGTATCATTCTTCGCGGGGTGAAAGCAGAAGATACTTACACCGCAATTTCTGTAATCGAAAACCAGTTTCTACAGCCCTCCAACTCAAACCCCTGAGTCCGCAAACCTGAGGATCCTAAACCTCCTAAGCGCCAAAAGGTCTACACCTTAAGCTACCCTACACCAAACCCTAAGCCCTATAAACCCTAGGCCTTGTTATAGGGTGTATATGACCCCTAAACCACATTATAGGATTCATATATACCCTAAGCTCCAGTATAGGGTTGATATAAACCCTAATTAAGCCCCATTATTGGGTTCATATAGACCCTAAGGCTAAGGTTTATTACAGGCTTTATATCCACCCTAAACTGCCCTGAACCCCATTATAGGGTTTATGTAAACCCTAAACCCCAACAACCATTTTACCCCTCACCCCCTATCCCTCTCACTTTCCATTTTATCCCTTTATCACCAACAGCCACGGGGCTTGATTAAGCGAATGAGGCGGACCAGCCGAAGCAGGCGCACGACACGGCCAGCCTGCAGACTCGCTTCTCCGCGAAGGGTTTAGGGTTTAGGATTTAGGGTTTAGGGTTTATAAGGTTTTTTTGCTTTTGAGGGCTCTTTTCTTACCAGGCGGAGCCTGTGGTTGGGGGTGCTTGTTCAGTTGCGCCCCCAGTGTTTAGGATTTAGGGTTTAGGGTGTAGGGCTCAGGGTGTAGAAGAGGGACCCATATCACAATTCTCAGATCAGGGTTTTGGGGCATGCTATGATATCATACTACTCAGGAAGAAGACTATAAGCAGTGGTCCAGGCTTCTAAAATGTGCTTTTTGCGGCTATGGGGTTATGGGCTAGGATTAAGGGGGTTTGGCGCCTATGTTCTAGTTCTAGCTTGTTGAAGCTCGGGCCTTAGGATTTGGGGAATGCATGCAGGATATATGCGATGACTCAGGTGGGAACGTTTGGGTTTCGGGTTACGGCGCTATTCGGGGATGTCGGGGGGGGGGGGAGGCGGGGTTTGGCGCTGCATTTGGGTCGGCTTATCCCTCTGCCTCTAATCATATGTCGACGACGGCAACCATGCACCTCTAACTACAGACCAATCATCCATCGAAGTGTTCCGCAAAGCTTACTGAAGCGCTACGTTCCCAACAGACTTATAGTATGAAACCCTGTGCTGACACCTCTTACTTCGATGTCGGAATGATTAGCAAGCTACCCCAGTCTACTCTACTCTGCTGTACTGTACTATGAAACGTTATGCTATACTATACAGAACTATACTATGCGATGTTACACTGTTATGGTATACTATACGATACTATCCCGCCACACTTTAATTTCCTATACTATCCAGTCCTGTCCTTTTTCATCCTCTCATTATCTTCATTATTGTATCCTATCCTCTCGTATCCTGCCCTATCCTATCCTATTCTATCCCATCCTTCACTATACGATGCGGTGCCATGCTATTCCTAACCCTAAACCCCTAACCCGAGACCCGAACCCCTCAAGCAAAATCCGGAAGCCCTAGATGTGCCTTGGTGCCCACCCGACTCATGCGGGCGGCCCTGGCTGCGTCGGCCGACTGACCTCGTGGGCTTCACCCATCTTCGGGCTTTCATGGGTGTCGACATAGGGTTGATGGGCCCTAAGCTATGGGAATTATGGTATACTCCTTACTATGGGTAATGCAGGGTTTATATCATCATCCGTAGGGTTCAGGGCTTCGGGCCTTAACAATCAGAACTGGTTTCCATTGTAGTTGTGAAGGCCCCGGCACCCCTCAATCCCACGAAGAAGCCTTACAAAACCTGAAACGCAGCCCTGTTGAGTAAGCCTCTTTGACTAAGGCGCCCCTGTTTCTGAGATGCTTTCACGAGAATCTGTGAGAGCCCGGCATCCCCACAGGAAGAGTTATGAGGTTTCCGGTTATAGGGTTTAGGGCCTTTTAGGCCGTCTGCCTTGTCGGATTTAAGGTTAGGGGTTTAGTAAGGAAATTCTGCACACTATGGGAGTTTCCGAAAATAGGGGACCCTAATATAGTACCCCCTAAATAGTAGGATCCTTATTATCAGGTACCCCTATAATTCTGAAACTCCCAAATGAGCTTCAACTCTAGACCTTACCCAACCCTGCACCCTGAACTTCCGATCCTAAGTCCCACTGCCGCCCTAACCCCAATACCCTAAATCCTAAACCCTAAGCCTAAACCCTAAATACCCTAAATATCCTAAACACCTTAAATAGCCTAAGCCCTAAACCCTAAGCCCAGACCCTAAACCTTAAACCCGAAATGCCCTAAATACCCTGAGCCCTAAACCCCAATCTGCAAGCTGTCTAAGGCGAGGGCTGCTGCCCTGATCCACTGGTCCTTGAACGACAGGACCCGCGCCATCCTCGGGTGCGCAGAAGTAGGGACCAAATGACCCTCATTAGTAGGGGGCCCTATATATACTCTGATACTATAAATCTCTATATGGGTAGGTGTCAAAATTATGGTCCCTGTTGGGGTACCCTGAATATTAGGTGCCGTATTATATTAAGGACCAAAAAGGGACCATAATCTCGACAACCACGCATATGGGATATGAACCTTCAAGCCCTTTTAAAAGGGCTGCACTTGGAAGGGCAGGGGACTTAGTAAGTAGGGTATAAGTAGAGTTATAAGTACCCTAAATGGAGTAACCCATTTATAACCCTACTTATGAACGACTTACTAAGTCCCCTGCCCTTCCAAGCAACCTGTGTATCATGAGGTGTGCAGCTGACTCGGACCGCACTGGTGCTAGCTGTGCCAAGCACGATCAAGCTTCGATTTTAGGTGCGTTGATAATTCTGGTCGGGATTTGTGGTATACTGCACTACAATATGATTAATATAGGTCCTACAATGCACGGGAAGACCTGCATTTATGTACACCAAAAACTTACGAGTATGAGGCACGTGAGGTAGATGAGAGCTTTGCTGTTTCTGTTCGTATTGGATGGCGCAGAGCCCTTTGGTCTGGATACCGCCTCCTTGCAGACGAGATGACGCTTTGTGTCGGAACCTGATTAAGAAACCTTGGGCCGTTATTGGGGTTCCTTGTATGAACCCTACTATTTTGGGGATTACACCGCAGCATACTCTAGGGGAATGAAGTAAAACATGACCAGGGTTGTGGGGTTCGGGCGGGTACCTTCTGCTAGGAGCATATTTGGAGAATCCTCAACCCTCACGAACGGCCATCAGTAACATAATAACCTTGAGTACAGTACCGGACCTAAAACCCTTAAAACCCTACACCCTAAACCTAGAGCCGTGAACCCAACAGTATTGCCAACAAATCCGGCCCTAAATTTAAAGCCCTCGCAGGATATCGACGTTTCAGCAGAAACCAGCTCCCGGGACCCATCCCCGAAATCCCAACTCTGAACCAACCTTGAGATGTTTAGCGTTGGGGTTTAGGCTTAGGGTTTAGGGCGGCCGCGCTGCACAACAGAGAACAGGAACGTCCGAACCCCTGGTTTAAACCAAAATGTTCAAGGAGTCAGGCTTTAGAGGGACGGCGGATCCCTAAAATTTCCCTCTGAGGTGGTGTCGAAGTCAGTCAACTGCTGCGCCGCTGAGATGGAGTCACCAAACAGTGTGTCTGAGACCTTGCCCAGCATTTGCATTTTTAGGGTACAGGCTTCTGGATTCCTAGCTTTGTTGAAATTGAATTTCGGCGTAGGGCATTGATTGCGACTTAAGTTCGGGGATTTGCATACATACATACATACATACATGCATGCATGCATGCATGCATGCATGCATGCATGCATGCAAGCACGCACACATATTCATTCATTCGTTCATACATGCATGCATACACATGCATTCATACATACATCCATACATGCATGCATACAAATACACTCATACATTCATGCATGCATGCTCGCGCGCACACACACATCCATCCATACATACATCCATACATCCATACATCCATACATCCATACATCCATACACCCATACATCCATACATCCATCCGTTCATCCATCCATCCATCCATCCATCCTTCCATCCATCCATCCATCCATCCATCCATCCATCCATCCATCCATCAATCCATTAATCCATTAATCCATTAATCCATTAATCCATCCATGCATCCGTCCATCCGTCCATCCATCCAATTATGCATACATACATACATACTTACGTACATACATACATACACACATAATGACAGACATACATACATACATACATACTAGCTTCTTGAAACTCAGCGTCCCTACAAAGAGATGGTCATCAGAGATATTCGGCAGAACGACTGCAAGAGGAAGCCTAGACCCTGAACCCTAAACCCTGAGTCTTATGAGGTAGGAGCTCTGACTCAACCCTAAACCCTAAACCCTAGCAAAGCGAAGCTAAGCAGCATATGTCAGATCAAGCACCAGCGTAACCGTGCTGAGGACGTCGAGGAAGAAGAAGAAGCCGAAAAGGTACCCTTGCTTCCCCAGGGTGTTGATAATCACCTCCACCCCAAAGACCACCATGGTCGTGATGGTGATGTAGTTGAACCTCACTGGTGTCACGTGTAAATCCCTGCTAACCTCCAAGTTTCGTCCCCGAAATCCCGACAGGTCCTTGTACTTACAAAGGGGGGAGGGGGTGCTTACCCAAACCATGGTCACTCCTACCATAGAAAACCCGACTTTCTACTACGTAGCTACTTTGGACCCTTCGGGACTGGAAGATACATGGCTGGTTGTCAAAGTGTTGGTCCAATTTTTGGGTTGCTGTTAGAGTACGGCACCTATTATTTAGGGTGCTGAAAAAGGGTCCGTAATGTTGGCAACTACCCACATGGACCTTCGAGTTGCTCCGGCTAAGCAGGATTAAGCATCGACCCAGTACCTGCATGAGCCACGGTCCTGCAACTGTAGGGAACGGGGGAATGGATCGTTATAGTAGTCCCTATGTTACAATCCCCGATAATAGCCCCTAACCCATTCCCCCATTCCCTACTAAGAACCAGACAGACAAAGGACGTGCGCACGCGAAGGCGTAAGTCTGAACATTTCTTTCTGCAATTCTTCATCTTTGTGATGTGTCTCCTACACTTGCCCATAGGCTCCATAGTGGGGGGTCCATATTTAGAATCCCATAAGATAATCCCAAAAAGGAACTACTATGGAGCCTATGGGCCGCAGATCAACTGAGGTCACGGTTCGGGCCCGAGTGAAGTCAGTCACAGTTATCCATTGGCTCCATAGAAGTTCCTTTTTAATGGGGTTCATATTCAGAATCCATAGGCTCCACAGGAGTTCCTTTTTGGGATTACCTTATGGGATTCTAAATATGGACCCCGAAAAAAGAACCACTATGGAGCCTATGGGTAAGTGTCACGAACCGTCTCAATTAAGATGAGTCCACGCCTTTTTCGGCTAAACAAGAGGTTCAAAACTTTTCGGCTTCGTGTAACAGGGACGGTGCTGATTTCCGTTGGAACCACCCGATGGCGGTAATGCACGAACACAACCGCACAGGACACTCCATCAAAATGCAAACCTATGCCGAACCCTGAAGTGTCATACATAAAGGTTTGTGACTCGATCACAGTTTCTTAACTCCCACCCCGGGTTGGGGTTCTAGTTCATTGGTTATGTGAGTTTCGAAAACGTATGCCACTAAACCAACGGCGAAACAAAAGCCATATTGGAGAGATGTGGAAATGGTTGCACTTCTGGTTTTCGGGACCTTGTTGCGTGAGTGACAACGATGACTTCAGCCCCTGAAAATGCAAAGTAACACAGCAGGACCCAAATAGAAGTCTTCTCTCGTGAGCTTTGTTGCTCCGGTAGGTGCCAGGGTCTATGAACCATGTAGCCGGCTACAGGCTTAAACCTGGGCCTGGACTGGCTGGACATTTGCCTTTTCCAAATTTGGCAGGGTTTCCTGAGTTTAGTCATTGGGAGTTTATGTTTGTGGGGTACTGCTTGCATCCACATCACATCCTGAATGCTTGGGTGCTAGTTGATGCTTAGAAACTCCAATCACGCCAACGCTATCTGAAGTGCTGCACATAAGTGTGCGAATTAGTTGTTCACCGACCCAGGATAATTGTTGACTTTCCCACCAAAACATAAGTGTTCACCGAGTCCACCGGCCATAGGCCATAGTTGTTCAGATTCCCACCCAACTAGGCGTTCACTGCCCAGGAGAAGTATGCGTGCTCACTTTTCCAGTGGGAAGCTCAAGTTGGGGCCGCTGGTGAGGGAAGATCCGGGGCAAGGAATGCCCAAAGGAGCACCATGACGGGGGCGGCCCCCAAGTGCCCGTCAAGCTTGAGATCAAGCCAAAGATCCTCGTTCAAACACGACAGACCTTGCATAGCCTCCTCAGTCCAGCTTTACCGGGGTCCAACTGGGGGAGGGCTAAGCTTTACAGAATACATGTGTTATGTATTTTGCGCCGGCCCTTGCGCGAGCTTGCACAGACATGGGTTGATCACCATGCTTAGCCACCTACTCTTCCCACAACCACAATAGGCGGGGGTTTAAAACGGCATCCAAAATATGAAGATAAGGATAAGCATAATTGTCCGTATGCGTATGTGCTTGCAGATTTCTTGACCCAGGCTTGCATCCATAGTCAATCAGAGGAGCACTTCATCTTCTGATTTCGTGGTGAAAATCAGGCGCATGTCATCCCCGATCAACGCGTAGACGGTCAAGAGTGTCGTGACCTGGGCGGAAAGATGCCAGGGTCTCCTTAGGTTTACGACTTAGGCTTACAGGGTTCACTGGTGGTTTAGGGCCATCATTAGGGGTTAAGTTAACTAAGTGGTTTAAGATTCAGGGTGTAAGGTAGGGGTTGGGGTGTGTGTTTCGGGTTGAGCGCTCGGGGGTCTATGCTTCCAGACTACGAGATCTTGAGGCTCGTGACCATGCCATGCATCTCAGTGTGAGGCGGTGCGCCCATCTATCGGACATACCAAAAATCAAGCTGTGCATTGACATCCCAGTTTCCTGTTCAAGATACCACAACAGAGAAACGTATCAATTACCCCCTGCAACTATCGATATGAGTTAAGTGATTTAGGGTATATTGCTTAACTAGAGGTCATTCTTATGGTGCTGCTCACTTCTGCTTCGGGTGTTGTGGGACTCCGATGCGGCAGGAGAATCTACACAGTCCTCGGTTTCTGGGGATGGGTTCTATCTTCCTACATTTTAGGGATGTTAGGGTCCACGTCTAGGACAAGGGGTTAAAGTATCGTGGGATGCAGGGTTGAGAACCTCGTGTTAATTACTCCTTGACCGAAGAAGTGTCCTCCACACCCTTGCGCCGCTACCTGAAGAACATTTGTCGACAAAACTCCCCGTTCTGGAAGCATTTACTGAAACAGAAACCCTAAACCCTAAACCCTAAAACCCTAAACCGTTCCCCTTCGTCCGAAACCCTGATAAGATCGAACGAGCCCTAGTGTCTGGATTTTCAGCCTTAGCAGCACTACTGGAGTTATCTGTGGAGCTCCTGCTTCAGGATCTAGGGGGGGCTTGGGATTTCAGGACACTTGGTTAAGGTTTAGGGTTTAGGGCTTCTCGCGCCGGATTTTCCTGCAGACTCTGGGTCTTGCAGTACGTAGAGGACCGTGGGTATGTCCTAGAAGGGAAATGCATGCGGAGGTAACATGCTGAGCATCTAACAGTACGCGGCTCTACAGCAATTAATATGGGGGGGCCTAAATTATTACCAATACTATTTTTGTTTGGGGGGGGCGTCCTTATTATAAATATAGTATACTATACCCCTATAGGCCCTACTCTGATTATTAAGGCCACTATATTATATTTTAATCCTCGGATGCTCAACACTTGAAACCGGTTGTGCTGCGATACAAGCCTGCAAAAGCCGTACAAAACGGGTTTCCCGACTTCACGCATATGGGAGTTTCAGAACATAGAAAGCCTTCTACCCCAACAATAGGTATCCTCCCCTGAGGGCCTCATACCATGAGGCACCCTAAACCCTAAACCCCGAACCCTAAACTCTCAGAAAACTCCAGATGGGGATGGCCAGGACCCGCGCCACTGAAAGGATAGAGCTGGAGGCAAGCTTGCCACAAAACCATGTCAAAGCCGTACATCTCCTGGCGATGACACGGAGGCTTAGGGCTTAGGGTTTAATAGGGTTTAGGGTTTAGGGGTTTAGGGCATAGGGTTTCGGGCTTAGGGTTTAGGGGTTTAGGGTTTAGGGGACGGAGTCGTCCAAAATCTCGAAAGTCGAACCCCAAAGCCCGAATCCATCGCCCAGCCGGCTCCCGACATAAGCGGCCCGAGGCCCCTAAACCCGTGAAGACTTCGTCCGGATGCTGGGAGGTACGGTTGATGATATAAACCCTGCATTACCCATAATAGGGAACGTACCATAATTCCCATAGTTTAGGGTCCTTAAGGTAATGCAGGATTTATATCATCAACCGTATTTCATCTGGACTTTCGTGTTTGCAAGAGTTGCCAATGACACAAAGGCTTACTGCTTTGGTTGGACCTCTCAGGCATGTTGCTCTTAAGATACGTGCTAAAAGGACGCTAGTGACAAAAAACGCACTATACAGCTGCCATAGCTTGCCTATACTGTTCCATGTTCGCTCTTGGCTCGTGGCTTGCGCATTGCTTTACTATCATGCTCGAATATTTCCGCACGACGCCAAGACATACAAACAGTGTCCAGCGTGGCTGTGCTGCCATCTTTTTATGGCTTGATGTTATCAGCTACACCTGGAACGCATGGGGTCTAGGGCATAGGATTCTAGGCTGAAGGGCTTTCGAGTTTCGCCCTGCGTGGCCTTTGGGCCACATGGTAAAGACTGCAAATGACAAGAATCCAAGGCAGCAGTGCTTCGGATAGTAGTATGACGCCACACTATGGTACAAAGGTATAGGGTTTTGTCCAACTCAGGCTTCGCAATGGCAGCGTAACGTGACTAGTGTACTGTAAAGTGAATGTGGCTCAGGGATTGGTCTTCTGACATCGAGGATATCAATATGTAGTGTTGCAAGCAGCTTCCAGCCTTCACCATCAAGCCTATCTGCCGTCGACAAACGAAGCAACATAATATGGCTTTGGGGCCCGTCATACTATGACTGTAACAGGAACCCCCCCAAAAAATAAGACATAGTATCCGCAATTATTTAGGATTCTATAGAAACCATGCAGCAATGCGAGACTGTAAGCGGGTTGTATCGTTCAAGCTGCAAAGGCAGAACAGCACACTTCCAGGGTACAGCACTGTAGCAAGGCATTAATAATATGACCAGCTTTCACAGATGCCGTAACGACTCCTTAGCTCCTTGATACAGTACTGCACTAGAATGTCGACACACCTCAAGAAATGCTACTGTCGGCAGGATGTCACAAATCTGAACATAGTAAACTTACAGACATGAATACAGGTGGTGGACAAATGCAATGGCGCAATGGCATCAAAGGAGTACCATACCAGCTTGCCTGTACTTGGTTGAGAGGTGTAGAGACAAGAGTTCGGTCAGCAATTCTCGAACAAGTAGAACTGTAGAGAGTGTTGAATGTGCTGCGGCGACTGTTGTTGGGAATGCAATGGTATGATACCGCAACCAATCCTTACAGAGAAAGCAATTCCAAAAGCCAGCTAGTACATCGCTGGAATATAACAATAATTTAAGAAACTGGATTGTAGTTTTGGGGCTCTGAAAAGTATTTATGAATAGGTACCTCTATAAGAACCATAAGGGAAACTAAAAAGTTTCCCAAATTGCCACCTAGTATAACAATTTAAGAAACTATGGTTGAGCCCTCATGTGGCTCGAATCGCCTCGGCTTGGCTTGGCCAAACCATGTGTCCAGCTGATCGAAAGGCGACTCCTTGCCCAACCTTGCGGCGCAATGGGCAACTAGAATGCAGCCAAAGTGAAGCACTCATAGTCTTGAGCCCTGAATCCAAACATTCTGGGCTAGGGATTAAGAGATTAGTGCTTTGGGCGAAACCAACAGCCAACATCATCAGCCGGTATGTTCAGGCAGGTGGCAATCCACGACCGCAACGAAACTCAAGTTGGGCTTGGAGTTTAGAGTTTGGGAGCCTGGGGCCTGGGGGTTTAGTGACAAGGTGCATGACCCGAGCTTAAGGCCATGGCCAGCATTCTGGAAGTTGTACCCCGTCCAGTTTACGGTTTAGGTTCCCTTATGCAGTGTAACGACATTAACTTGTTGCAGCGGAGAGTGGCCTTTTCCATAAAGCTATGTACTCCCACACCGGAGAAACTATCATCAACTCCGGGAAACACAACTAGTAACAACGACAACGTAGGGGCATTGACAAATTAGAGTAATTAAGGTTCTGGTGCACACCGCCGTCTAGGAATAGTACAAGTAATTAAGTAACGGCAACCCTGTATTCATAGAGAATGCAGCTTCTAGCTTAGCTTCAACACAACGAGAACACGACATGCCCGAACCATTCCAACCCCGCAAGGCTGAACCGTCAGGTCCTAGATTCTTAGGACCTGACCGTAACATTGTCCTCAACTCCACCAGAACCCCAGATGTCTAAACATCACTGAATCACACCGTAAACTTCATGAAATCGCAGTCTCCAAACCGCCAGCGGACAAACCTGAAACTCTGGTATCCCAGCGCTTAAGCTGATGCCCAAATTCGCTCTCAGGTGAGATGCAAGGGATCCGATGACGGTCTCCCCGGAGGATCACTCCCTTCAGATCCTCCGTGCTCTGACTTTAGGCTTCTTCGGGCTTCGGGCTGCAAATCTCAGGGTTCAGGGTGTAGGTGCCTACTTGGAGGATTATGGGACTTAGTAAGTAAGGTTATCGGTTTAGGGTTTAGGGTTTTGGGTTTTGGGTTTAGGGTTTAGGGTATAAGTACCTGAATTGGGGCTATAAGTAGAGTTACCCTCATTACAACCCTAGTTACTAAGCCCCATGATCCTTTAAGCATGGGTTTAGGGAGCCAGCGTTCTTAAGCAAAGAAGGCCACGAGAACTCCTCGAAGACGTTCAAGACCAGACAATATCCAAAGAGGCTCCGGCTGCTTCCGACTAATATAGGGGCCTTAATAAATAGAATCGGGTTCCTTTAAAGGGCTAGTATAAGGGATCTATGAGGGTACTAATATAGGGGCCTTAATAGCTAGAATAGGGTCTTGGGGCCCATTGTACTATAATTGTACTAAGGAGCCCCAAAAATAGTATAGGCAATTACTAAGACCCCCATATTACAGTGCGGCGCAAAGTTCTAGAAAGAAGGGCTGAATCGAATAATGACCCTTCGAAAAACAATCTGTAGCAGGCCGAAAAGCAACCCGGACCCTAAACCCGACCTAGACCCCCCAAGTGCCCTTTAAAGGGCTCTGATACTTCTCATTAAGAGGTATTTCGGGGCTACGGTAAAGGGTAGTTGGGGGTCTAGGGAAACCCTAAACCCTCGTTTAGGGCTCTGCTGAGTTTGAGGGTCTCACGTGCGCTCGGTTCCGGGTTTAGGTGCCTGGACCCCTGTTCCCGCCAGCATGAAGCCTGCCCTCTGGCAATGATCTGGCATTTCTAAACAGTTTGGGAGGATAACACAAGGGCCTTACGAATTAGAGTAGGGTTTGGGGCCCACTGTACCGTTAATATCATAAGGAACCCTCAACATAGTATAGGTAATTTTTTAGGCCCCTATATTACCTTGTTCAGGATATACTGAAACTGCCAAGCTAGAGGATGCCAGCAGAGATGTGTTCAGGCATGGCTCTAGGCGCTGCTTGACTACTTGGAATGGCAGGGGACTTAGTAAGTACGTTATAAGTAGAGTTATAAGTACCCTAAATGGAGTTACCCCAATTATAACCCTACTTATGAACGACTTACTAAGTCCCCTGCCCTTCCAAGTAATTACTGCAGGGACGGGGAAACATGGGCTTGAATTGTTTGACTTGCTTGCTACTTACCTTTCCAGGGGCTTGACTTCATCCAGAAGGCAGTTAAGCCCATTTGCCACCTTGCAAGGCTAAAGCTCGTATGGTGAAACTGCCGTAGATACCGTCAACCCACACCCCCTCAACCGCACTATACAAGATCATAACCTGCAACCTAGAAGCTCAGCATGGAACGTCAGAGTGCTATAGGCCACGTCCATAAGAGAAGGCCGCTATTCAACCTCTGATGACCCTGCACAACCTAAATCCAGAAAGCAAGCAAAACACAAGTCACGAAAGCCTATCACCACACCCCTCCCTGAGATCCAAACATAATCCGCACAAAGCCCGAATCCCAAAGACCTGAACCCTTCAAAACCCCATAAAGCCCCCAAAACTGAAAAGAAGCCCTACTCAAAGGACCGTGGGACTTAGTAACTAGGGCTACAATTGGGGTGGGGTATATAGCTACTTATAACCCCAATTAAGGTCCCAAGCCCGTGAACTTTAATCCTAATCTCCAAGCCCCCTGCCGGCGGCTGATGTTCTCAAAGGGCTGTCCGAGGAATAACCATAGTTATCCTACTTATAACCCTACTTATAACTACCTGTGAACCTCCAAGTAGACCCTAAACCCTATACCCCTATAAAATCCCTATAGATCCCTCTGAAGGGACCCTTAAAGGAACCCTTGTAACTACCCATTTTAACCTCCAAGTATGGTCGCGGGCCTGTATCACCTGTCAGGCTTCTTCGCATTGCTCGACACCTCAGTCTCTCGAGTCCAGGGAAGGCTTTCGAGACGTTCTACGGTGCTATGTAAACATACACAACTACAAACTCATATATGTCTCTGTACATACATATATATATATATATATGTATATATATATATATATATTTATGCATGTGTATATGTAGATAGATAAGTTTCGCAGGGTTCTATAAACGTTCCATGAACCTGAATACGGCCTTTGTCATGGGTGCGGCTCGAGTCAGACTGGGTTGTGCTTTAAACCCTTCGAAAGTTCTTTAGACCCTTCGAAAGTTGTTGATTCATAGGTTCCCTTTATAAGGAAATGAAGGAAATTAAAAACTATCCCAAAGCACAACCCAGACAGTCTTAGGGTTTTGGGGTTGGGTTCTATCTTCCTACATTTTGAGGATGGTAGGGTCCAGCTCTATCCCAAAGCACAACCCAGCAGAGGATTGAGGAGGGTCGGGGATAGCGTTTAAGCGACACGCGCTTGAATCGAAGGCCGGGGCTGTTTGTCCTTAGACCCTTTTGGGGTCAGAAAACACAGCTGCCTCGCCCTGCTGACGGAAGTCTAACTCGCTCCCCGAACTTCCGATAGAATGTGAAAATGCTATGTTATACTGCTATACTATAGGATATTATCGTGTACTATAGCCAATTACATAATGGTATATATACATATATATATATATATATATATATATATATATATCGTCATGCTTTTTTACCCTATGTTATATGCATGCCACTTCAAGTGAAAGAAGCAGTACAAACTGCAACGCTTCTGGGAGCCGGGCCATTCACCGATGAACCAGCATGGTAGCTAGGTGAGACGAGCGTGGCTCGAGACCTTACAGAGAACCTGGTAGGTGCGAACAGTGGAGTATAAACCTTCATCTTCCTGACATGCGTTCGGCTGCATATGTTTGATCGAGATATTCGGAACTCCAACCCGAAGCCATAGAAACCTTGCTTCTAGAAGCTTCCCTGTGTTGCCCTGGCTACGTGCCACTACATTCCCCTGCAGCGAGATCAACGCGGAGCGGTCGCAAGTTGAGCACAACGCTGTTGCTTCAGGCGTTTGAGGCTCCGGCTGAACGGTTCAAATGGCTTAGGATAACGGGACCATTGCAAATTAGGACACCAAGGAAGACGACCAGCACCTGCAGCAGCAGCGCCACCAGCACCAGTACCAGCACTCCAACACCAGCAGCACCAGCAGCACCAGCACCAGCAGCAGCACCAGCGCCAGCAGCACCAGCACGTGCACCGGCAGCACCAGCACCAGCACCGCAGCAACAACACAGACAACGCCACCAACCACAACAGCACCACCACCACGACCACCACGACCACCACGACCACCACGACCACCACCACCACCACCACCACCACCACCACCACCACCACCACCACCACCACCACCACCACAAGCGGCGATCATCAATTTTCCGCTCTGTTTCCGTCACTACGACGGCGCTGCCACAGGACGACGACGACCAACAGGAGAGCAAACCGAATATACGGGCCTTAACAGTATCGGGTTATTTTAGCGGGGTCCTTTAAAGGGCTACTGACTATAAGGGATGTACAAAGGTTCTACAAAATAGGGGGCCTAAATAATTAGAATAGGGTTTTGGGTCCCACTATACTATATTCATCATAATGAAGGAGCCCTAGAATAGTATTGGATGTTGGCCATGACGCTTACGGCGACTACGGCGGCTTCCGCGACAACCCTTTTATTTGCTTCGGCCATCGCCGTTAAGATTGCTGTCAGGCTCGCTCTGTTCGTGTTGCAAGAAGGCTGAGCTTGCCGAAGTCCATATACTCAGTTTGAACTGCTCTCCTTGCTATGTTTACAATGCCGTTCAAACCGCACACTAGGACATTTGATGGCAACGGAAATGCAGCATAAACATGTGAAGCACCTTCAACCCCAGCACCACCGCCACCACCACGACCAGCATTAGCATCACTAGCACCGACAACACGGAATCTTCGTTTTTGTATCCATTACATTCAAACTCGTCACGGGCCCCAAATGCAGATCGCCGTTGGAACAAGCTGAGAACTAAAGTAAAAGCCAGAAAGTTGGAATATGATTATCCTAACCCTTCTATGGTAAATTATCGGGTATCCTGCCATGAAACCATATTCCAACTTTCTGGAGTTTCCTATAATCGAGCCGACACAAGCCACAGTCAAGTCTGCCGAAGCTCCCGGATTCAGGCAAGAGTCGGCAAGAGGGTCAGATAGCCAAAACGCGACGAGAATAGTGGCGGTACCAGTCACACACATCCCTATGCACATTCATGTATATATACATATATGTGTGTGTGTGTATGTATATGTAGAGAGAGACAGAGAGAGAGAGAGAGAGAGAGAGAAAGAAAAAGAGAGAGAGAGAGAGAGAGGGAGAGAGGGAGAGAAATAGGCCTCCATGAGCCAGAACGAGGGCTCCGTCAAACGTAAACCCAGGTTCCTGGTCTTGACCCCAACCCTAAAGCCCGAAATCCGAACAGTCAGGGTGCCTCTCAAAGTCAGACATCTCAGCTTGCTGGAGGCCGAGGTCGAAAAAACCACGAAATCTGTCAAGGGTTCAGGATGACGGCTGCAAGCTTCGGAGACTTGATGGCTTGAAGATGAGGCGACGTTCTTCTGCGCATGCACACAAATAGAGTTAAGATTTGATAGACTAGACTAGGGGAAGCGCAGATGAGGACAATGGAGATGACGACGAGAATGACAATGACGACGACGAACCTTCCTCCAGCCTACTATTGCTAAACCATTATGTTACTAATACTGCATACTATTACTACCACTTCCGCCACTACTACCACCACTATCACTACTACCACTACTGCCACTACTGCCACTCCTGCCACTACTACAACTGCTACTACTACTTCTACTACTACGACTGCTACTACTACTACTACTGCTGCTGCTGCTGCTACTACTACTACTACAACTACTACTACTACTACTACTACTACTACTACTACTACTACTACTACTACTACTACTACTACTACTATTCGCTCCGAAGCTTGGACGCATAGGTTGCAACAGGTTCGTCCAGGCTTTCGACGATGCATCTGCTCCTTCTTTGCGAATCCCTTAGCAAGTTAATGAATGAGGAACCGGTTCTACTCAAGAAAACGGGGAAGATCCCAGCCAGTCTACGAAGCACGATTCCTGAGGTGCCACTATACGACAGCCAGACCAACTCAAATCATCATGATAGCGATGACCGTGCTCTAAGCAAAACAACACATTCCTAAACCCGGAGCCATGACAAAGGACCCAAAATCTCAAACCCAGACCCTGGGCCTGAAACAGCTGGTGGAGTCTCGTGGCCGCTCCTAATAAGCTCCTTAAAGTGCCTGCGTGGGTACCGGTTGATAGTAGCAGTGAGGATGATGAGAGTCATGATATGCTGGTACTCGATCAGATGGCAAGAACATCTCAGACCATGCGTGAAGCTACACAAGCAGCATTTCCCAGCCAGAAATCGACAGTTAATTCCCACAAGGAGTTGTGACTAAGTCCTGCGCAAGGCTCTGACATTCATACTGCGCCCTGAACCTGGGTCAGCGATATCGAAGAACCTAAGGGCAGGCAACACATTCTGCAAGGGGAAGAAACCAGGCCCAGTTCCTCAATTCTGCACGTTCGCATCCGGAGGTTAAGTCTGCAAGTCTGCTTCAAGCACTGTCAGCGAAACACTTTGAGCCAACATGCCAGATCCGAGACGCACATGGTACTGAAAACCACCATGATTCCGCAAAACACGAGACCACACTCGGTTGAAAGTGCAATCCCTGAATTGAAAGTCTGGGGGAGGGCTTTAGGGCTTAGGATTTTGGGAGTTTGGGGTCTACTCGGGTTGAGGAGTTTAGGAAGCACCCTCGTTTCGGCTTGTTTCGTCCAGGGTTAGTTTACACGTTCACGTTTAGGCAATGTAGTAGGACTGGTAGCAGTAGTAGTAGTAGTAGTAGTAGTAGTAGTAGTAGTAGTAGTAGTAGTAGTAGTAGTAGTAGTAGTAGTAGTAGTAGTAGTGTTAGTAGTAGTAGTAGTAGTAGTAGTAGTAGTAGTAGTAGTAGTAGTAGTAGTAGTACTACTACTACTAGTACTAGTAGTAGTAGTAGTAGTAGTAGCAGCAGCAGGAGTAATTAGTAGTAGCAGTGGTAGCGGTAGTAGTGGTAGGGACAGTAGTGGTAGGGCGGTAGGGGCAGTAGTGGAAGTAGAGGTAATAGTGGCAGGAGTGGCTAGCAGTTTTAGTAGCGGTAGTTGTGTGGTAGTGGTGCGTGGCAGTAGCAGTGGTAGTAGTGGTGATACTGGTAGCAGTGGTAGTGATGGTAGTAGTGATGGTAGTAGTGGTGGTAGTAGCAGTGGTAGTAGTGGTGGTAGGGGAAGTGGTAGCGGTAAGGGTAGTGGTGTGGTAGTGGTAGTCGTAGTAGTGGTAGCAGCAGCGAGCGGGAGCACGGAGCAGGTAGGGGTTTTTAGGATAAGTGCACTGCCTGCAGAGCATGACTACACCTGACATGACAACGAGCTTTCTTGTCGAGTCTCTTGAAAAATCCGATGCCCGGCAACGTTACTGTACACAAGCTGCTCCACATTGTCGCTTTCGAGGTGTCGACCAGACCGAAGCGCCATTTCCGCCAAGGGCTCCGGTAAAATGGTCTGCAATAGCAGGATTGCCAAGAGGCCCATGATGTCGTGCATGTCACGAGGCGAAGATGAGTGGCGCATCGCCATCTCAAACCGATGCTTTGGCACTCGCCGTATGACATTCCAACTTGTTAAGATCGCCGTCGGCCTGACTCTCAGCATTACGTGGGCATCCTCACCATTGCAAATCCGCTCGAAGGTCCTTTGGTACAGGTAGCAGAGAGATGCAGTGTTTTGGCTTGATGGCTTCTGCTCAAACAGCCAGCATGGCCTGGCATGGCCGTGCACGACGACCTGGACCCCCTGCTGATCAAGAGTAGCCGGAGGCATGACTTCATGGTAGAAGTCGTGCGCAAAGTTTGGCAGCACAAATGCAACGATCCCGGACCGAGATTCGTAATTTAACAGTATGTGAGTGAAGAACATAAAAGGTGTGTGCTTCGGGGGAAAGGAATGCCCAGAAGGACCTCGGCATGCAGCTTGGTAGACTGTAAAACTCCACCGCGAAGTGTTCCTCCGACCATCAAGCAATGCAAGAAGCTGCTTCTCAATATTGGAAGCATTCGTGCATGCAGCCAATGTCACCTCGGAGGTGAGGTGGATCACACAACTGACTGCAAAAGCCTAACTCTCGTGGTGAAATTCGATTACCCCAAAAGCCAAACGTCACAAGTAATGGCAGGCAGAAGCAGCCCCATCCACACAAACGCGCACACACACAGACAGATCTGCCTACGCATGTACATATATATATACATATATATATATATTGCACATATACACCTATGCACATGCACCTGTGTTGTGCGTGGATGTAATTCTGCATTATGTAAGTAAGCAAGCAACAAGTAAGTACGTATGTATGTAATGACGTAATGTACTGTAATGTTAGGTGTATAATGTATGTGTCTAAATACGTATGTATGTATGTACGTATGCAAGCATGCATGTATGCATGCATGTATGTGTGCATGTATGTGTGCGTATGCATCATATATATATGTATATATGCATCTATATTTAAACGAAAAAAGATTTAAATGCTCATGCATGTGCGTAAGTACACATATATGTATGTATGTCCATGCCATGTAGTTCTTATAGGGCTTTACATATGTATGTTTGCATGTATGTATGGATGTATGCATATACATATATAGAAACACCTCATGCAAAAGTACATGCCTATGTGCAAGTACATGTGTATGTGTATGTCTATGTCATAGGTATGAGTATTTGTACATGCATTTCCATATATCTGTATGTATGTATGTATTTAAGTAAGTAAGTATGTATGTGCGTATGTATAGACATACATGTACTGAAGTACGTGTACAACATGTGTGTGTGTGTGTGTCTAGCTCAAGAACGGACACTGTAAAATGCACTTTGTTGAAAGAGGCAATGAAGTGCCAAAGCGACCTGTTGCTTCATGATTAATTATGAAGCTGTGTATAGCAACGAGGCACCAGATCTTGCACGGAAGCGGAGATGTCGCCGGCGGCAGCAGCGCATGCCGTGCGTATTGGGACACACCGATTCTTGGACCTCGGGGTGTAGCTTCAGCACTCACACACATCCACGTTTCCGGATGCAAACGCGAAACAGAGATACACAAACAAGGAGAGACATGAAGATGCAGTGAATATAATTAGACGGCGCAGGTATGCCACCCCATCTGTACCCATAGGCTCCATAGTAGTTCCTGTTTGGGATTACATTATAGGATTCTAAATATGAACCCCAAAAAGGAACCACTATGCAGCCTATATTGGGTATGCTGTAGCTGTAGCGCTCAAACGCACGCCTGCTGGTGCGTCGAAGGTCTGGCTCCAGTAACGCGCATCTTCGAGCTGCGCTGGGCTCATCACTCCACCTTCGTAGGACTTTGGGAGTTTCCGAAAATAGGGGACCCTAATATAGTAGCCTGAGCAGTGGCATCTTTCTTATAAGGACCCCAAAATAAAGTACCTCTAATTTTCGGAAACTCCCATTTGTGTACTGTATAAGTTGAAGACTTATGTCATTCTTTTGCTGTGCTGTATTCACTGCCCGATCTAAAAGCCACCTGGAAACCCGAAGCACCTACAAGCTAAATTGTTAGCAACTAACCAGTTCTGTTGAAGGACAACTCTAATCTATATGTTGGGCATGCACCTGCCTTGTACAATGTACCGAAGGCCCACGACTGCGTGACCGCGGTATTCCAATAGGACCAGCCGGGGAGAATTCCTACGGAAATGCAGCGGGTAAAGATTCAGGGCAGGCTTTGGCCTCCAAGTGCGGATCTACCTATAGTCTCCGTTGTAGTTCCCTTTTTTGGTTGACCGGTTTCATGGTTGGGATCCTATAATATAGGTTTTGGTGAACCAAAAAAAGGAACTACAAAGGAGACTATAGGTAGAGTAAGATTCAGGTTTAAGGGCTTGGTTTTACATCTGCAGCTTGGCGCCGGGTGTCATAAGACAGGCAAAAGAGTCCATGAACCAAACAAGCAAACAAGAGCAGGAAGCCCAAAAACTGAGAGCTTAGATAGCTTAATCTCTCCTCTGAAACAGCAGGCGAACTGGGCAAGAGATGTCGAAAGCCAGGCCCCCACCCCAGAGGAAGCCGACCTTGGCCAGAAACAGATTTGATGTTGATATTCTTATCATTGCGCTTTGCTGTTGTCAAGAGCTAAACCTTTTACTGCTGATGCAGATGATGCTGCTACTACGACAGCAACTGCTGCTACTGCCACTACTACTCCTACTTCTCCAAAGTCTCTTGCTTCTTCTGCTTCTCCTACTCCTCCGACTTCTCCTGCTTCTCTTGCTTCTCGTGCTACTATTCTGGCACTACTCCCGATTACCACGACTACAGCTACAGCTACTGCTACTGCTACTGCTACTGCTACTGCTGCTACTACTACTACTACTACTACTACTACTACTACTACCATTACTACTACCCTACTACTACTACTACTACTACTACTACTACTACTACTACTACTACTACTACTACTACTACTACTACTACTACTACTACTACTACTACTATAGTACTACTACTACTACTACTACTACTACTACTACTACTACTACTACTACTACTACTACTACTACTACTACTACTACTACTAGTACTACTACTACTACTACTACTACTACGACTGCTGCTACTACTACTACTACTACCACTACTACCACTCCTACTACTACTACTACTACTACTACTACTACTACTACTACTACTACTACTACTACTACTCCTACTCCGACTGCTACCGCTCCTGCTGCAAGTGCTGCTACTGCGACAGCTAGTGATGCTGCTGCTGCTGCTGCTGCTGCTGCTGCTAGTGTTGTTAGTGCTGCTACTGCTCCTGTTCCTGTTCCTGCTCCTGCTCCTGCTGCTGCCTCCCCCCCGGCTGCCAATGACGATTGCAAATGCTATTGCTACTACTGCTGCTGATGATGATGATGCCACTGCTGTTACTTCTGTTTCTGTTTCTGCCGGGCTCCTACGGGTACTGCTGCTACGATGATGCTGGTGGCTATAACGACAGTGATGAAGACAACAGTGGCTCTTAGCGATGGTATTGCTTTTGATGCTGGTGGTGGTGATGATGAGTTTGTGGATTATGATGACGACAATGGCGATGTAGCAGCTGCGACAGCAGCATGTTTATCGAAGTAAGGCCACGCAACGAACGAATAGACTGCAGCGTCTGGGCTGGCGGCTGTCTGAAGCAAATGTCAACATTTCCAACACCGATGCCAGAAATCTGTAAAGCCATACCCTGAACACAAAAAGCCTACGCCGCCCAAAACCCTCAGGCCCCCAAGATCCAAACAGACAACCCTTGACTGGCTCTTCACTTCGTCGGATGCCCCGACTCCTGAAACCCTCACACCCCCACTCCAAACCCCCAACCCCAAAACACTGAACCCTACAGATCCCCAAGTTACAAGACCTTAAGGCCCCAAAACAAACACCTCAAATTCCAAAGACCGAATCAATGAATCCCCAACACCCAAACAACTCAAGTCTCTAAACCCCTGTAGAACCCTGATGGTAATCCGAATGATTCCTTTTGCAGTAGTCGTTTCTATTTCTACATAGACCCAATGGAGGCATTATACTTAAGTTACAAGGAAACACAAAAATAGTACAGGTAGTACAGGTAATAAGGCCTCATATTATAGTTCTGAAGAGACTCCCCCCCAATGGAGGGGAGGAGCCGGCGACACCCTAAACAAAACCCCAAAGCCCCAATCCCTGAACTCGTATGATTCTTCCTTTACAGTTCTCGGAAGACCCCACCCCCCAATACAAGAAAGGAGCCCATTATACTTTCCGTATCCTCGTATTAGCCCTTATAGTAGCGCTTATAGACCCCTGTAAAGGAACCCCCAAAAGACTCCCCCATGCAGGAAAGGAGCCGGCTACAAAATAACATTCGACAATGCCCCAGGCTTGACGGTTGACGCCATCGATCCACATCTTCTCCTTTCAGGGCTCTTTATATAGTGGTTTAAAGCTTGTCTTGGGGCTTAGGGTTTAGAGTTTAAGTCTTTAGGGTTCAGGGTTTAAGGCTTAGGGTGTAGTATTTAAGGCTTTAAAGTTTTGAGTTGAGGGGTCAAGGCTCAGGGTTTAGGGTGTAAATTTCAGGGTCGTGTACAAAATGGTGGCTTAAGGTTGTAATTAGGGTTTACATAAGGCTTATGAGAAAAATCTAGGGGTTGAGGGTCTAAGGGCCCCCCCGGAAGGGCTCCAAGATGGTTCGAGCAGACCGACTCCAAAGTGACTTGCTAAGGATTTCCAGTAGCCATGACAGCATGTACAGTGTTTTCTGCAAAAGGATCCTAACATACTGTTGATGATATACACCCTGCATTACCTTAAGGACCCTAAACTATGGGAATCGTGGTATCTTACTTATTCTGGGTAACTCAGGATTCATATCATCAACCGTAGGGGCCGCAATAACTGATTAGAATATGGTTTGGGGGCCATTAAACTATAAATGTAAAAAGGAACCCACAAAACAGTAGTGGTAATTGTTTAGGCCCCATTAACCCCAAACATATTAACCCTAAGCATGACTAACCAAAAGCTGAACTGCAACACAGACGGTAGTTGCCTAAACCCTCAAGAATAGGTAAATTAGTGGCCCAACACATTTGAAATCCAAAAGGCTACTTTTCTACATAGTCTTGGGACCAAGGTAGGGTTAAAGCTCAAAGGGCTGAGATTTGGTTTGCGAAGAATCTTCGCGGTCGGGTTATATAGACGAGGAATTTCCCACCGCAGTCAAAGCCCCAAACCTTACGCCCTTAATCCTGAATCCTTGAACCTTTAACCGTAACCCTCGAACCAGAAACCCTCAACCATGAACCCTTGAACCCTTAACTCTAAAACCAAATCCCCAAGCCCGGAACCCTTGAATCCTGAAACTGTCAACCCACCCTTGAACTCTAACCCTGAACCCAAAAACCCTAATCCCTTGAACCCTTAACCCTGAATCCAAAAACTGTAAACTGTAGACTCCGAAAACCCTACAGTAGAAGCCGTAAAGTTGGAACAGCATTATCCCAATACCTTTAAGGCAAAGTAGAGGGAATCCCCGCACTAATCATCCTAAATCCATGTTCCCACCTTCTGGGGTACACTACAAAACCATAAAGGCTTAAACCTAACGTCTCATCCCGGAACCGACGTCCGACGTCTAACCTTGTCGCAGTAAGATCTTTATACTTTGAGGTCAATAAGGGCATAAGGTTTAGGGTTTAGAGTGTAGGGTTCAGGGTATAGGTATAGGGTTTAGGGCCTGCCTAATTCGGGGTTTTGGGTTGACTCTACAGCAACGGGATTGGCTTGTAAGCTTATGTGGAATTGGGGGTGTGGTGCTGCCATGTCTCGATATCTATGGAAAACCCACGAGAATAGGCAAGGGGTCCACTGATGCATAACCCTAAACCCTTTTGTGTTTGAGCGTCGCGCGTACCTTCTGAGGTCTTATGGTTGATGATATAAATCCTGCATTGCCTTGAGGACCCTAAACTATGGGAGTTAGAGTATATCCCATTATATTCCTTATTAATTACAGGTAATGCAGGATTCAAAATATCATCAGCCGTAGTTAAGCCCTGCAAGACCCCATGTTGCGGCGGCTCCTCTCTGCTCCAAGGGGTGTCGTCAAGCCTCGGGAGGTCCAAACATCTCACCGGCGCTGCCTTGCTGTCTTTAAGGGACATAATAAGGCTGAGTATAAGGCTCACTATAAGGGTTACTACAAGGGATCTATAAGGGTGCTATGTTATACGGGCCTTACGAATTTTAACAGTACAGTGGAAACTATAGGTGTCCAGTGTTCGTGGAAGAGGTGGGGGCCGGGGGCTGGTGATGTGGTGTTCAGGGTTGAATTTGAAGTCTAGCATTTGGGAATGTGTGAACTTAACTAATTAGTTATTGTCTTTGGCATTTAGCAGTACACAAACGTCACAAAAACAAAACTTGCTGACTAAAACAAGCTGCTCTTGCAGTGGGCAGCAGGGACAGCAGCTGACGCACCGCCAAGGAGAAAGCATCTATGGCTTCCCCACTGTAATCAAAGATTAAATGATTGCGGACCGCCCGAAGGTATGCGAGCCGTTTCGCAACGACAGCCTCCGAAACTGCAGCGAGGTATGCTACGGCATTTCCCCGTCGCAACTCTTCCACGGGTATTTCAATGGCAAGCTTCGCGTAATCCAAGCCTTGTTGCGCGAAGGGCAGACTCCATTCCACTGGAGTACCGTCGAAAGTCCACCAGGATTTTCCCAATCCGTACTTTGTTGGAAATGCAATAACCACGGGAATGCACTCAGTCAGAACCGCATCATAAAATCGTTTTCCAATGCTCGACGTGTCTGCCGGTGGCACAACGCAGAATCGCGATCTCGACAACAACTTCAGCAGCTCGCGGGGGGTTGTCTCGTCCGTCGGAGTGCCGACGGCAGTCATCTTCCTGTTGAACCTTCTCAGGGACTCAGCAAGCAGGTATATAATTGCAGAATGTGAAGCACTACGGTCTTGATTTCCTGCCCCTCCGAAAGTAAGCATTATACCTAGAGTCCCCTCAAAGTAGGTAAACTACGCGCCCAACACCTATGAAAGGGCATGACTTTACATACTTTTGGGGGCCCAGGCATGATCAACAACTATGAACTGTGTGTGGCTCAATGACAGGCTTCGCTTCAGTGTCTGCTTCATGTTAGAAGCTGCCCCCACCCTGTAATAGTGACTATAAGGACTATAAGGATAATATGAGAGCCCCATTATATTCCTATTATACCACTATTACAGTGTGGGGGCCGATTCTAAGCTTCATGTCTCTGATGACCCCAAGGCTGACAAAGTGTTCGAACACATCGTCCATGCAACACCGGGTCTTCTGGCTGGGCAAGATTTCGGGTTCTGGGTTTACCATTTCGTATGGGGGCTAACCCAACTCCAAACCCCTAGCTTTGGTACTCACATGAGTGGTTGTCAAAATTACGGTCCCTGTTATGATACGGCACCTAGTGTTTAGGGTACCCAGAAAGGGACCCCAATTTTGACAACCACCCATATGGGAGTTTCCGAAAATAGGGGACCCTAGTATAGTACCCTATAAATAGTAGGATCCTAATTTATAGGACCCCAAAATAAGGTATCCCTAATTTTCGGAAACTCCCTTCTTGGTACAAATCCGGTTCTTTAGTCTCTCGTGTGTGGCGAACCCTCCAGGATAGACTTCCTTGTCAGTTCGTGGTTCATGGGTAGTTATAAGGGTTCCTTTAAGGGTCCCTTTAAAGAGATCTATAGGGATTCTATAAGGGTATAGGGTTTAGGGTCTACTTGGAGGTTCAAGGGTAGGTGTAAGTGGGGTTATACCCCCAATGGGTGTCCTACTTATAACGCTTCTGAGAACTATCCGTCAACCTCAAAGTAGGATTTCTGCGCGGCAACTTTCTACATCGTCGAGTCCGCTCTGATTTTGTTTTCACTGCTGCCAGCTGGAGCCCCGAAACTTTTCCAGACGACACAACGGATCCGTGAAGTGCAAGCCCCAATCAGATAATGTAGGGGCCTTGAAATAGGCTTTTGGGGCCCAGTATACTATAGCTATAATAAGGAACCCCCCAAAATAGTGTAGGTAATGATTAAGGTCTATATATTAAACGCGACAGGCCGCTAGCATCAAAATCCAGTACCTGAAGGTCCGGTGCCACCTCACCCTTCTGCTCGAATGTGTTTCGACACAATGGTTTAGGTTTTGGGGCTTAACGGTCGTTCAAAACGGAATCTTGCTTCCAAGCTGTAGTGAAGCTAGGCTTCCGGTGTTGGGGACGCGACATGGCATCGACGACCTTTCGCAACCCCGCGCCCGATAATTCGGATAGGTCCAGGCCATGCCAGAGTCCCATTGCCTTCGGTGGCAGCCTTGAAGGAATCCAATAGCCTCAGTACGACAAATGAGGGGAGGGGGGTTAAAAACATCACCCTGAACCTGAACCCCGAACTGAACCCTCGGCCCAGGGTTTAAGACACAAGCTTTCAATTCTAAAGGGAACTCCAGAAAGTTGGAATATGGTTTCAGGGTAGGATACCCTATAATTTACCATAAAGGGTTTAGGACAATCATATTCCAACTTTCTGGCTTTCAATTCTAAGGCTCTCTGTATCTTCAGCTCTCGTGTCTTGTTCTGGCAGCTTCCACACCCCAGACCTTGAGGCCCTCAGGTGTTCTTCTACAGATCCACCCTCTTCTTTAAATACCCTCAGGCACGGCACTCCCATACCCTAGATGAAAAGATCTTGTGCTTGGCCTTCTATACCCTTAAGGTAAAAGCCAGAAAGTTGGAATATGATTATCCTAACCCTCCTATGGTAAATTATAAGGTATCCTACCCTGAAACCATATTCCAACTTTCTGGAGTCCCCTTTAGATGAAAAGATCTTGTGCTTGGCCTTCTATACCCTTAGCTTTATGGGGGCCTCAAACCCTAAACCCTAAACCCTAAACCGGAAAATCACAAATACCGGGGCCAGGGGCCAGACCTTTTTCAGCTCAGACTTCTCAACTCAAGCTCTCCGTTGGAGTTTAGTGTTTTGGGTTTAGGGTTTAAGTGATTCACGTCTAGAGTAACTCTAGACGTGAACCACTTAAACCCTAAACCCTAAACCCCAACGGAGAGCTTTCAGCTTATTGCGTAAGGTCTCCCAAGATCTTAAGCGCCCTTAGAACCATAGTAAACAATCGGTAAAATATCCCTAGGATTTTTATCCGAGTAAATCGTACAAAATTATGCCTGAGTGCCGAGGATGAAAAAAAACTGCACATAAAATCCGTGCCAGGTAGCACGTGCCGCGCGATGTTCTGAAGCGAGAATGCCAAACATACCCAAATGTCCTCTGAAATGCAGGGCCCCGGGCTTCAAGGGGGCTTTTGGGTGTTCGTAATACAGGGGCTTCAATATTTAGACTAGCGGGCTTTGGGGCACAGTATACTATATTTCTACTAAGGGACCCCCAAAATGGTATGGGTAATTATTTAAGCCTCTAATATTAGTTGCTTGTCTTCAGGTGCGTAAGGGCTGCGGAGGATGCGCTGACGGAGGCTTTTGGTAGGGAAACCCTGGGATTTATGTAGGCGTTTCATTACAGAGCCTGGGGTGTTGGCTGGGCTCTTATGATATTTTGTGGTCCTTATATTATAATGACCTGGAGACCATGGTTGTTGCCAGGTATCCTTCCGCATCCCCTTCATCTTCTTCCAGGATTGCCAGGCTCCCGGTTGAAGGAAGGGGTCATTGCCTGGGTTGTAGTTTTTGGGCTCTGAAAAGTATTTATGAATAGGCACCTCTATAGGAACCACAAGGGAAGTTAAAAAGTTTCCCAAATTGCCACCTAGTTGCTCAGATATGGCACCTCAGCTGAAGGAGTTCATGAAAAGGAGAACAAGGTTTGACAGCATGAAAGCTTAGCTGCTGAGCTCATAAGCCCCCCCCCCCGAAAAAACGTGTGCACTTTTGGTTTTATAGTGGCCAATATTATCCCAAAAAAATTCACAGTGTATCCACTCAGCTACTAAGAAAGGCCTGTTGACAAACCCGAAAGTTCCGTGACCACTGTTAGGATTTAGGTACGGCCCCCATACAGTAAGAGTCCATAACAGGGCTACTATTACGGTCCTACTATATCTATACTATGAATATTATTCAACTTATTCAACTATTACTGAGTGGGGGCCGTGCCCAAGTTATGATAGCCATCCCTCGCACCCTAATCCGCCAAAAGCCCCTAAACCCGAAGTCCTGTTCCACAAATGCCAGAAAGTTGGAACATGATTATCCTCATGGCATTAATAAAGGTAAAGTAGAGCGGAATCCTAGCACCAGTCATCCCGGGGCCCAAATTCAAACCCTAATCCCCAAAAGCTCCTAAACCCTTACTAAGACCCCATCTCAACAGAAGCTCCTAAGCCCTGAAGCCTAAGTGCAAGAAAGCATCAACTCTACTATCTCAGCGACCAGGGTGCCAGAATCCGTCCAGACACGAAATGGGGCCGGCCTGGTGGGAAATAGTCCGGGCCGAGAGTGACCTGCAAGGGTTGTATAAAAGGGGTCTATGAACCTTCTCAGGGTTTAGCGTTTATAAAACGGGTCTACACGCCTTACGAGGTTTATCTGCAAATAGCAGGATCTATCTATAAGAGTTCGTAAGAAGGAGCCTTCAAAGGTTTATAGTGTTTTTTGCAAGGCTTTAGTGATGATAGGGTCCTTTATGTCGCACTTCCTTTGGCTTAAGCTTCAGGCGTGGTTCGGGGGGGGGGGGGGGGGGCGGGATTTTTTCTTGGGGTTTAGATGTGTTCTTGGGGTTTACGTTCTTGTCGGGGCGCCAGGGTTTAGGGTCCGTGTTTTGGAATCCTGATCTCTTCCAGCAGTTCGTCAAAACCAGCAGCCTCAAGCAAGCACAAATACCGGAAGGCCACAAATTTAACAAGCTTAAATCTCTACAAACCCAGAAACTTAAACACTCGACGCCAGCCCTGCAACCCTACACCTAAACCCTACAGCCTAAACTTAACAACCCTGACCCCAAGGGTCCAAAGGACCCAATAATTGCGTACTCGTCTTTAGGATAGTAGTTATGTAGGCTAGGATTTTGGACAGTATATGATAACTAGGTACTTGGACCCTTGGGATAACAGAATGCTCAAGAGACAACTGCAATCGTTAGGGATGGCCTTTTGGGTGTGGCGTTTTTAAGGGGTTTTCCGTGTAGTAACTGCAGAGAACCCTGAACCCAAGTCCAAAGGACCCAATACTTGGACCCTTGGGGTGAACCCTCAAAGTTCCCCCGCCCCGCACCTGAAGAGGCTGAGCCTGCACATCCATCGGGAGGTTCGGTGGGCCGCCCGTCGCAAAGAAAAGATGTCCTGGGGTTCTTGAGTTCAGGGTTTCCGGTTCGGGGCACAAGCTGGCATAGTACAGTTACAGGTTCTTACAGAGTCTCAAAGGAGTCTTATGAAACCAACTCTACCCCTAGGCCCCATCGTAGTTCCTTTTGGGGGTTCTTATGTAGAATCCTATAAGATGAACCCAAAAAGGAAGTACTTTGGGGCCTATGGGTAAAGCCTAAACCCTACGCACACCCTTGACAATAATGGCGGCATCGTTTGCAAATGCGTTCCCACCCTGTGTCTTCCACGAGTGGACTCGTTGAAGTGAGGCAGGTAGTGCCAGAGCAGACCAGCCAGCTCGGTAATGATGCCTCTTCTTAATTTTAGGGCTTAGGTCGGCTTAGGGTATATAGGGCATTAGGGGTTTAGGGTTCGCAGTTTCGAGCTTTGGAGCTTAAGCTTCAGGGTTTAGGTCATGACTCCAAGACCCCAAGATACAGGCACAGGGATCTACATATAAAAGTAAGTTATACTACTCGAAGCTGTGAGGTATCCTTCTTGTAACCTACACCCGCTCAATCTTCTGACAAGACGCATCTGTCCCAGACCTCTCGGACTGCACAGTGCGACCTCACCAGCCATGGCACAACGAAGAGATCTGCCTCCGAGGGATCTTCAGTCAGCGGAACTGCCCGGAGCAACTTCTGTAGAAACACAACTTCTGATGCGTAGATATGTTTGTGCGTGAAGCTCCTCGTCCAGTGCGAGTTGCACAATGTCAGGCCAAAATTGCAGTCTGACCCTTGTGCAGCAGCTTGTATTTTCAGAGCTTTCAGAGTTTCTGTGTGAAAAGGTGCTGGCAGGTCATACACGAAGGTCTTCACACTGGACAGAGCCTCAATATCCGCCTTGTGCGGCCATGCGGCCGCGCTGCTTCCCAAAACCAAAGAAACCAGCCTCTCATTCTCAGGAGTCATGGCGAAGCACCATGCTGCACGTATACGCTGGTTCTAACCACCATGACTACTTGCAGAAGCAAGAGGAGCCGAGAAGTCTGCAGCATCCCCGGTGGCAGGTAGCCCTCCCTCGAAGAATTTAGAATTCTGAGCCGCATCATTTCGCAGATCCCAATACTCCTTCGTGCACCTATGGATGGGCAGATTTCGCGCTTTTCAAGCATGACGAAGCAACATGTCGGTGCTTACAGGCCCTGCGACGGACGAGCAGATTAGAAAGCAATGCATCTTTGAGGTTACACTATGACGGGCTGCATAGATACTGCGACTGACAGCGGCGGTATGCTAACACCGGGAAAGGATACACTGCAGCACCCCCAAGATCTCAGACCCGGAGGCCCTACACAAATACTTAAAGGATCATGGGACTTAGTAACTAGGGTTATAGTTAGGGTAACTCTACTTATAACTACTTATAACCCCAATTAATGTACTTATAACCACAGTCACAGAACCTGATGACCCCAAAACCCTAAATTCCTGTGGGCAGTTGGAACCCGCCCGAACCCTGAAGCTACCTATAGTCTCCATTGTAGTTCCTTTTTTTGGTTTAACCAAATATATAGTTAGGATCCTACAAGGTAACCCCAAAAAGGAACTACAATGGAGACTATAGGTAACTCCTAAACCCCTAAACCCCAAACCCCCAAGTTGCGAATGCAGGAATCCAAACTTTCCGACCTGAGGGGTTCCTTTACAGGACCCCTTGAAGCCCCACACCCAAAGGCCCCGCAAACCCTGAATCCCAAACTGAAGCCCAAATCTGATGCCTGAACGATTGCAGTTCTATAACAGCAGAGTGCCATAAGAAAGCTGGGGCCATGACCCCTCTGTCTCAGAAAATGACAGCGGTAGATTCTTGCTTCAGAGTACGACTGCACTGAACCCCAAACCCCACAAACTCTAAACTCTAGACCTCAAAACCCTGAACCTTAAACCCTGAACCCCTAGACCATGTTTTCTCCGCAGCTGTAACCATCAACTGGTGGAGGCGGCATAAGGTCGCGCGCCTGAGACCCTTCTGCAGAAAGCTCAGTTCCTTAATGTAGGGGCCTTAATAATTAGAATAGGGTCCCTCTAAAGGATTCCTTTCAAAGGGGTCTACAAGGGATCTATAAGGGTAATATAATAAAGGGGCCTCAATAATCAGAATAGGGTTTGGGGGGGATATTATACTATACTTATAATCAGGGCCCCCAAAAAAATAGTATAGATAGTTATTTAGGACTCTATAGCAAACCCTAAATGATTGACCGGACCCTAAAACCCTATGGAATCCCAGCTAACGTCTATAGCGTTTACAGAGTTTAGCGGAGGCTTTAGAGCTCAGCATATCCCAAAACTAAATCCCAGGCTCCAACTCCAAACCCTGAAGCCTCAAACCCCACACCCCAAGCCCCCGATCACTGCACTACAAACCTTATCGTAACGCTGAAAATAGCCCTTATCACGAGTCCCTTGTAATGCGCCCGCATACTCACTATAGCCACCCTTCGCTATAACCAGGGACTTGTTTTAGGATTTCGGGTGGTTGCACTACACTTGTAGTCATGAGTCCTAAGGCATAACATTACCAGGTATTACCATGTATTGAGTCTTCTCAAACTCTCAGTCATAATACCCCTAAGCCTAATCCGACACCCTGAACCATTACACCCCTAAACCCTGAACCCTAAACCCTAAACTCTAAACCCTGAAACCCCTAAATCCTAAACCCTTCAACCCCTAACCGCTAAAAGTGGGTCTGCTTCCTCGGACTCTACGGCGCGGCCTCTTGGCCTCCTCCCTACCAGCGCCTCCGGTGTGAGCCGGGCGACGGTGCAAAGCTGTTACAGCAACTCCCGGCTGTTGCAGTGTATGTCTGTGTATATATATATATATATATGTATACGTATACATACACATACACTGTTATGTACATACACGCAGCATTCATACATACATACGTACTTACTTAATCTATACTTATACCTGTCTCTGCATATTCACAAAATCTATGTCTATACCTATATCTGTATATATATATATATATGCCTATATAGCCAAACTTGCATGTGCGCGTGTATGTATCTTGAAGATGCATATATGAGCACATATAAACATTAATTGAAAAACACGTGTATATATATATATATATATATATATATATATATGCATTCCGAAGGCTGTGGCGCCGCGGCAGCTACGATCCGAAGATCGTAGCAGCGACAGCCCGAAGGCTGTGGCGCCGCAGCCCGAAGACTTCGGCAGCTACGCTCCGAAGATCGCCGCAGCCCGAAAACTGCGGCAGCTACGATCCGAAGATCGCCGCAACCCGAAAAATTCAGGCAGCTACGATCCGAAGATCGTGGCAGCCACAGCCCGAAGGCTGTGGCGCCGCAGCCGAAAACTGCGGCAGCTACGACCCGAAGATCGTAGCAGGCACAGCCCGATGGCTGTGGCGCCGCAGCCGGCAGCTACGATCCGAAGATCGTAGAAGCCACAGCCCGAAGGCTGTGGCGTCGCAGCCCGAAGACTGCGGCAGGTACGCTCCGAAGATCGCCCCGCAGCCCGAAAACTGCGGCGGCTACGATCCGAAGATCGTAGCAGCCACAGCCCGAAGGCTGTGGCAGCCACAACCCGAAGACTGTGGCACGCCAGCCCGAAGACTGTGGTAGCAACGATCCGAAGATCGTAGCAAGCTACAGCTGTAGGCTGTCGCAGGAGATAGAGCTCTTAACGCAAAAACCCCTAACCCCCAAGGGCACTCTGAGGGCGTGGCTCGTGACAGGGTGGTGGTTTGGGGCGTTGGGTTCAAGGACTTAAGGTTCGGGGTTTGTTAAGGGTTCAAGGGCTATAGAGTTAAGAAGTATAAAGGGTATTTCCCTCTACGTTGCCAAGCCACAGGTAAAAGGTTTAGTTTAATGGTTTGGTGTCTAAAGGTTTACGGTTAAACACAACCCTGCCCACGCCGCGCCTTGGCACGGACGTGGAAGACGACCACTCGGGCCATGCTTTTTGACATATGACACTGACATCTTGGAGCAGGCAGGGGCCATGCTAATCTTCTCAATGGTTTGATCTTGACCCCTCCTCATGTTCGGGAAAACGCAGGGGCCAAACTGATCGTCTTGTTGAAATCACAGTGACACTGGATTCAATCTGTTACTGGCCCTGCAAGGAATGATGACTTCGATGTGGGGTCGAAACCACGGTTTCAATAAATCCAGATATGATTGTATTTATATGTATACGCATGTATGTATATGTATACATACATACATACATACACACATGCATACATACATACATACATACAAACAAACAAACAAACATACATACATATGTTACATATGTATATATATACATATATATATGTATATATATATATATGTGTGTGTGCGTGTGTGTGAAAAATGTCTCATGTGTTTGTGAAGTAAAGAGATATGTATTTTTTGGTCATCTGCTGCACAGATGTGTGCTTGTCGGCCTTGCCCAATCGAAGCTCAGCCCGATTCTTCTACGTGGTCTTTGGTTCACTCGTTGCTAGCCCTGACCTCTGCAGCACTTTGTAGTGCCTTTGGGGGTGCTTTGGCACTTTGTGCCATTACGGCTTGGCAACCGAGAATGTCGCATCTCTTCTCTGGCCAAAATTGACCCGACCTCCGATCCCCGTCAAGACAACTTCTGGGTTGTAGTTTTGGGGCCCTGAAAAGTATATATGAATAGGTACGTCTAGAGGAACCATAAGGAAATTGAAAAGCTTACCGAATTGCCACCTAGACTTGCACTTTCGTGAAGCAGCAACCCTAAATCGCCTTTTTGCTTCATACATTCGCCCCGTAGTCGGGAAATGCTCAGTGGTTCATTTGACGGAGATGGACCAAGCCTGGCGCATGTCAATGCGCGGCTTCACCTGTCAAGCACATGCAGCAGCACCGGAAGTTCAGATTGGGCGTTGTGCTTTGCATGATGTTCAAGGACATGGACGTTCCCTGACTGCGAAGCTGAAGGTGCGACCGACACTGGAAGATGCACAAGAAAACAAAAGAAAAGTTATACTTGGGACGGACGGTGTCCAAGGAACATGAAGGTGCCGGCTACACAGCGACAGCAGCACCAGTGGCACAACAGAAACAAAGGTTTCCAACTCTTCACCTCTCAACCCCTCCAGGGTGTCGTGCGGACCTTGAGCATCGCTGCATGAAGTGAAGCAGAGCCGTCTCCTGACAGCGCTCGCCTCAGATACGAAGCGAACGAAGCTGGAAACACCACTGCCGCCGCTGCAAGATCACTATGCTCATAAGCATGATGAGGCTTGTCTTGTCGTAGTTACCTAGCAATGCTTGCATGTAAATGCTTCCCCATGGCCATAACGGTCGACACTTAGCTGAGAACTTTCTTCCTTAAGGATCGGAAATGTAAGAATGCTGATGGTGATGATAATGATGACGGGCGTTCAGAGAGAGCGACGCAAGTCTGGACACAGCAGTCTGTTACACCCAGACGAGGGCAAGGGCGTAGGGCAAGTTCTAGCAGGTCCAGACATCAGCACTTTGGCCGGTAAGAAAAGATATGAACTCAAATACGGCACAATGATCACCCTGCTGAACCTGCACTACGAGAATTCCCAAATCCTCACGGCAAAATCTGCCTTTCCCGGCCTCACGAGTTGGCAATGAAGCATCCCCGTATCCCGACACTAACTTGCAGCCTGTTCCGAGGCACCAACGCCCTAAACCCCTCCAAACTTTTGGATGCTAAGATAAACTTAAGCCGTAAACCCTAAAATCTGAAACCCCTGCACCCTAAAGCCTCACTCAAGCCGAAACATTATAATTACCTTAAACCCCTAGACCTAGACCCCACACCTCCAACGCGACAGTACTTAACACCCTCTGCCCCTGTACTTAAAACTAGAGGAACCCGTTTATCATAATCCTAAACGAGAGAGCTCCAAACCCACAGCGAAGCAACAATCCTAAGCCTTCCAGGCCCTGAGCCCCAAAGCTTGAAAACAACAACTCAACACAAAAACCCGAAACTCCGGGCGACACCCTCAAATAGTAGCGCTGATAGTCGCAGGTAACCCCCATGGTGCCTCATGGACCCAAACCCCGAATCAAACGCCGAGGCCCCAACGAGACGGGTTTCGGCAGCGCCGAGACCTTGCCGTCCTCCAAGGGCTCCAAAGGTGGGATGAAAGGGGCTGGGATATTCCCAATTTTGTGTTCTCATATTATCAGGGATCCCTAAACCCTCAACCCTAAACCCCAAACCCTGAACCCTAAACCCTGAACCCTAAACCCTAAACCCTGAACCCTAAACCCTAAACCCTGAACCCCGCATCCCACCTTTCGAAGCCTCCCAGAGTCCTGAGTAGCTTCCGCCGCAGTGAGGGCTGCCTTGAGGCCGAAGATTTCGACCTTTTCAAGCTGGTTTAGGGTTTAGGGTTTAGGGTTTATAAGGTTTAGGGCTTAGGGGGTTAGGACGGGTGTGGGGTTTCAGACTTCTTTTAAATAAGGGTTTAAGGTGTGTTCAGGATTTTGTTGTAGGGTTTTGTCGGTTTAGGATTTTGTTTGAGGGTTTAAGGTTCAGGATTTGCTTTTTGGTTTCGGGCTTAGAGTTTAGGGCTGGTATGTATGATTGTTTGCTGACCGGTAGCAGGCAAGAATTTCAATACCGAAACTAATTAAGGTTCATTCTGGGTGGAGTATGGTAGAGGGGTCATACTCATTTCTTTAATAAAACTTAGGGCCTTTAGCGCCTGATACAGGGTTTACAGGAATCTATATTTTGGGCCTTAGAAGTGGGTCCTTGCGTTGCGACGGCGGTTTAAGGGTTACTGCGTTAGGCCTTAGGGTTTCGGGGTGTTGAGTGTCGGCTTAAACACGTGTTTCGGCTTGCAGGCTGGGTAGCAGCGCCTCAAGCGTTGCAAGCAGGATTTGATGTACATTGCGCCCTGACGACACTACAAAGAGACTGATATTGATGCTCCTGTAATGCTGCTGAACAAACGCCAGCATCGCCTGAGGGAACCGAGTGTACGGAAGGTATGGTGTACTCATTGTTTCCGTCTATTCAACTGGAGTTCGCTCATCAGGCAAAATCAAAGACAACTCCCGGCACAATGTCTACTGCTCAAACCAGGCATTCTTCAGTGCTCAAAGAACAGCAGTCTCCTACCGCAACAACAGCGGCCCAACTCTGTATAGCGTTCAATTCCGGACCCCGTGGAGCAGGCGTGGAGTAAATGACAATGGCAAAATCACCCAGAGGGTCCATATACACTACTATTATGGAATCAGGTCCCCAAAGACCATCCTCATTATGGTTCTAGGGGACCTAATTCCATAATGGTAGTGTATATGGACCCTCTGGGTCACTGAACCTACACAAAACCAGAAACAAACCAGGACCCCAAACCCCAAACCCGACAAGCACCCTGAGCCCCAAGATCTAACAAGAAATCCTACACCAAAAACACAACCCAAACCTCAAGACCCACACAAAGTACCTGCGCCGATCAACAAATCGAAAAACGAAGCAGACAAAAACACAACATGCCCTAACATCTAACCCTGAAAGCCGACTCCCACCTAAAACTCTACAAAACCGTCGTAAAGCCCCACTAGAAGCCGACAAGACTCCAGCAAGCTCTCATAACCAGACACAAATCTCTGACCCGGTTTGCGGTGCCCCCGACCCGCTCGATCTCTGCCGACACTGCAGCTGCAACAGCCTGAAAAGTTACCCTAGACGCATGGGGTTATGGAGGGCTCAACACCTGGTGTGATCGAACGTATCGAATTCAGGTGCCCAAAACCTGGATTTTAGGGGTCATGGTTTTGGATTTGGGGTGCGAGCTTAAACAGATTTCACATGTTTTTTTGGAAGTTACAGACACACCTTCGCGCGGTCCAGTTACCTGCCTGAGCCTCAATTTTAAAGCACAGCGTGCCCACCCACATCGGTCCTTCTCTCAAGGACCTTTGCGATAAGCTCCTCGTTCGCATCATCAACCGTGGCAGAGGTCTCCAGAGCGTTTTGAAAAGTCCTCTCGAAGGAAGCTCAACGAGGACACTCTCCACATAAGCCAGGGTGGCGTGGGCGTCGAGCTGGTCTTGGAACCTGACCGGCCTCGGGCAAGTCCAAGCTCCTGGTAAAGGCCGGCCCTACCCGCCGCTCCCACCGCCTTGCTACTTGAAGGCTCATGGGACTTAGTAAGTAAGGTTATAAGTAGGTTATAATTAATTAGGATAACCCCACTTAGGGGACTTATAACCCCAATTATAATCTACTTACTAAATCCCATGATCCCTGAAGTAGGGAAGTGAGTAACTGCCACCCGCTCATTCAGCTCGGGGTCGTAGATCTGTTACGGCTGATCCATCTACAACGAAGGCTCCAAGCAAACTCTCCCCACAAGTCCAGAGGAGCTCTATATTAACTCTATATCCGCTCACCGTAATATATCGTCCAATTTCGTGATAGATCTTCAGCGAGCGACAAGATGGGTTCACGGGCTCAGGGTTCAAAGAAGCATCCCGCAATCCTAAACTCCACCTATAGTCTCCATTGTAGTTCCTTTTTTTGGTTTAACCAAATATATAAGTAGGATCCTACAAGGTAGCCCCAAAAAGGAACTACAATGGAGACTATAGGTAAGCCCTGGGAAGCCCCTGCGAAATTACGAACTAGAGCTTCAACCCTACCCAGTGCACACTCTTCGAAGCTTTGAGTTCGGGCTGTTGCAGCCACCGGTTGAGTTTCTATAGATGTTGAGGTCACGGGCTAGGGATCTTGGGAATGCGGCTTGGGGTGTGGAGCCTGGGATCTTTTTCATTCTCACACTCCGAAGCCTGCCCGCTGAGGACTCAACCCCTCAACGCCTAAACACCTGTTTCGCTTTTGCAGGGACGCCCAAGCAACATGAAACCACTGGAAGCCTAAGGCCCACCCAACTCCGGCGAAACATATGCTTAGCCTATATCCGATGAAATGAATCTTGTTGCCTGTAGTGTACCTTCCTTGATACTTCCGAGATAGGTTTAGCATGGACCCTTTTCAAGCCTTGTCGATATACAACCATGAACAAGAACTCCGCGTCAAAATTCCAAAAGCCTGTACGGCTCAAATCCATTAACCTCCAAACCCCGAAACCCTGAACTCTAAACCCTAAAGCTTAACCCTAAACCCTAAACCCCGCACTCTAAACCCCAAAGCTTGTTTGAAACTACGGCCCAAACTATAAAGCTCTAAACCTCCATAGATCCCTCATAGAACCTATAAGGAGCCATTTAAGGAACCCTTGCCTCTCCCTTATTTAAAACTACAGTAAACCCCATAAAGTTGGAAACCGGATTGAGGCCAACTAGTGCTGGGATTCCCTCTACATTACTCTTAAGGATTGAGGCTACTAGGTATCCAACTTTTCGGATTCTACTGTATAAGGAGCCCTTTGAGGAACTCTTGCCTTTGCCTTATTTAAAACTATTTTCAAGGGTCCAAGTACCCAATAATCATATACTCTCCAAAATCCTAACCTACATAACTACTACCCTAAAACCGAAATCCTAGTTATTGGGTCCTTTGGACCCTTGGGGGAACTCTTGCCTCTGCCTTATTTAAAACTACGGCCTCTGGAAGCTGACCCACAGTCTTTGACGCTCTCAGCGTCCCTTCCTGGCGATTCGATGGCTTTTAAAAGGCTCAGGGTTTAGGCTACCATAATAAGGAAATCCTGTTATTTCCTATAGGTTCTATGAATCTCCATTTCAGTTACCATAACAAGGCAACCATATTATGTATTTACTATAGACCCCTATTATGGTAACTTTATAGCAAAAACTAGGGTGGCTTTTTAAAGGCTCAGGGTTTAAGTTACCAGAACAAGGAGACCCCTATCATTTAATACAGGTTCTATAGATCTCCATTTTAGCTACCATGAGAAGGAAACCTTTATCCCTATTAACTGGTAACTTCCCTAAGACTCGTAAGCGGGTCTTGGGCTTTCTGGGGGAGGGTTTCGGCTTTGGGGGCCAGGGTGTGGGATCTCACTACGAGGGTCCAGGAGCATTAGGGCCCATTAGGGTTTATAGTAAATAACAGGGTGGCTTTTTCAAGCTCAGGGTGACTTCCTGAAGAGTGCAGTTTCGGAACTCCTGAACATTGTAGTATGCATACCTCCCTTTCTGAAGGGGGCACGCATGATGGATCGCTTAGGCAGAAGAGCGAGTATGAACGGGACCTGAACCATCCCCTGTTCTGCAGTAGTGATAGTTGTAGCAACAATGGTAGAAGCAGTAGCAGGTCGTGGTAGCGGTAGTGGTAGCGGGAGGGGTCCCGGTCGTGGTGGTGGTGGTGGTGGTGGTGGTGGTGGCGGGGGTGGTGGTGCCGATCATGGTCGTGGTGGTGGTGCATGGCATCAGCATGACACCGAAGGGACAGCGGGAAAAAATCTAACCCCAAACACTGAAGTGCTACAGCTCTGCAAAGCTTAATGGTACCCTGATATTGCAACTCGTAAAAATCCTTGTAGTACAACCCTTAAAGCACCCATATAGTACCCTTCCAGTAGCATCTTTGTCGAACCCTTATGTGACTTCAAAATTACAGCGCTCATAGTACCCTGATAGAAACAAAGGGGTAGTTCTCTAAGTCAGAACTCCTTGCAGGTTCCTTGTATAAGGATGCAGTACTTTCTGGCGGACCTAAAGAGCGACGCTAATTTGGAGCACTGGCCAAATATCGCGGGGGGAGGGTTCTGAAAATGAGGGGTACCTTATTTTGGGGTCCTACTATTTAGGGTACTAGAATAGGGTCCCATGTTTTCGGAAACTGCCATATGAAAACCCTTGGAGGAGTCCTTGAACTCGAACTCAATCTCGAGGAAGCTCTTGCCATCCTCGTGGGCAAAGAACGAGGGAGGCTGCTTAAGGAAGCCTGTGGCCGGGGTTTTAGAACGGCTTTTCCAGGGTTTATAGGATTGCTAAGCATCTTATAGGCGTGTATAGACCTTCTCATAGGGTTGTTACGGGATTTTATTCAGGCTTACAGAAGTTTACACGTTTGTAAGGGCTTCGAAGAGGTTCATGCATGTTCATGCGTCCACATAAGCTTTTCCAAGAGCCTAAAGAAGGCTTGAAAAGGTCTCGGAAGCCTTGACCAGGGTTTTATAGGACAGCGGGTCTACCAGGTTTCTAGATAAAGTTTAGGGCTTCGGTCTTTTGTGTATGTCGGTTTTAAGTAGTGGAGCTTCATGTGCTTCAAGCTTGGAGCTGCAGGGTTTAGGCCCTAGGACTGTAGCGCTAGTGGTTCAGCCTTAAAGCTAATTTGGGGGCTTTAATACTTAATCTGAATACGATTTGGGGGTATATTACATCATAGTTATATCAAGGAACACGAAGGGTTTGTTAATAGGTGTAGGGTTCAGTTCTTGTGGGCCCGGTCTTCGTGTTTAGACGAACACTTCCATGGCAAGTCGCACAGTTCTTAATTTACTCGGATGACTATGACTACTACTCCGAAACCTAAGCTTCAAACCCTAAACCTTCACAGGCCCTCACGCAAACTCCAAACACGACGCCCTCGATCCTTGACCCTTTCATCCCCGTAGTCCTGGTCCAACCCTTAAAGACTCGCCGCACATCTCATCTAGATTGGAATCTCCAAAACGCCGAGAAACCCCTTATGGCACCCCCTGAAGGAATAAAGGAAAAGGCTTGTGGAGGGGAGGGTTCTTGAAGCCCAGAATGAAGGCACTCGGAAAGCTTTTTGCCGTCGCTTCGGCGCAGCTCGTGCGGAGTCGATGCCATCCTTGCAGCCGAAAGTGGAGCCCCAAGGGTCCAAGTACCTAATAATCATAACTCTCCAAACTAATATCCTAAAACCGAATACCTAATTATTGGGTCCTTTGGACCCTTGGGGTAGTGGTTCAAGCTTGTCAGGCGTGGCATTTCATCTATAAGGACCAACATGGATTCGTGGTCTCGCGGTTTGGGGCTCATTGGAGGTCTGATCTCCAAGGATGCCTAGTAACCTAGGAATAAAAAGGGCTCCCTTTTTGGTATTGGGTAACTTTATAAGGAACCTGGGACTACAAAAAGGGAAAAAGGGCCCACTGGGAGGTCTGATCTCGGTTACCTACGCATCTTGCGGATCTCGGCGTTCAAAACGCCTCGGGCCGGAGTCTGGCTGTAAGGTAAAAGCCAGAAAGTTGGAATATGATTATCCTAACCCTTCTATGGTAAGTTATAGGGTATCCTACCATGAAACCATATTCCAACTTTCTGGAGATCCCTTTAGATGGATACTGTACCCTTGCCTGCTCAAACTTGACAAAGCGGTCTGACTGCTCGTAGCATTCTTGCCTTTATCGCGATCCAACATGCGCTCTACAGCTTACATGGCCTGCATACACCAAGAAACCCCGTAAACCCTTGGTCACACTCGCAGAAGACCCAGACCGGAAATTCTCAAGCCCAAGTGAAACGTCTTCTGAATTTAGGGATTATAGGGTTTGAAGCCGTCAGGCATATCTAGTCGCAGTTGCCGTTCTACTTACAACCATTCAGACACACGTACCACCACAAGCACGTAATCTGATGATTATCCGTCGCAGCTTCAAAAAAGCTGACAGCACGCGTAGCGAAGCCCTACAGCCTTAAACTAAGGTACAACGGCCAGAGAAGGGCCACCAAAACTAAGCGGGATGTATTGTATCACCGATACACAGGGAAGTGCTAATCTAATATTTCAGACCCTGCTTTGGGCTTTAGGGCTTACTGTAGGGTTTAAGTCTCTCGGGTTTGGGGTGTAGGGTTCAGGGCTTCGGGCGTCATGTTCTGTAAGGTCTACGGTTTAGGGGTAGAGGTCGAGGTTGAACTCGGCAGGGCCCCTCCTTCTGGGCCAAGGTCTGTGCCAAAGACCTGGAGCACTGCCGTGGCGGAAGCGTAGCCCCAAGGCGTGCAGTTCCAAGTCCTGTCCCCAGAGACTCCAATATCAAATAAATAAAGGAATATACCTCAAATTATAGTAGGATCCCTAATATGATTTAAGGAATCTTCCCTAATTAGGGGATATTGGAGTCTTTGGGTCCAAAGCTCGAAGCTTCATGGCTCTCCAGGCTTTTGAAGAGGGGCTTTGGGGGCTTTAGGGAGCAGGGTTGGGGGTTTATAAGGGCCTTGGGCACTGCTTTAAGGGGATTGCGCGTAGGGTTTAGGGTTTAGGGTTTAGGGTTTAGGGTTTAGGGTTGCATTCAATCATGGAGCTCTCAACTCGGAGTCTCGGGGTGTCGCGGAATGAACTTGCCTCACTTTCCTCGGTGCCCGAGTCCCGGCCAAGACCCTTCACGCGAAAACAAGCACATGCTCAAATACCCTACAGGATCCGACGGTGATGTGGTCGCACTACTGCAAGGCCTTCTGTTCAGTTCGCTCCTTGAAGCCACATGCCAGTTATAATGGCTGTGAAAGGTACGCCTGATTCTGATTCTGCAACACACATCCAAAACGACGAAACTTAACCACAGAAGTCCTATTGAACTCCAAGGCCTTAAACTCCTAAACCCAAAAGCAGCACAGCGTCGACCCCCCCCCCCCCCCGCCCGCCAACAAAAACAATAGAAAACGACCCGCCAATTGCATCCCGGCGTCTCTTGGCGTAGCCAGGCGGCGAGAAAGCCGCCGGCAAAGAAGTCCCCAGCCCCGGTACTATCCACTACCTGACAGGTGAAAGGCTTTGACAGAGCCGCGCAGTTAAAGCGCCTTAAGTAGATATGATGATACCTCTGCTTCTTCTTCTTCTTCTTCAGTCAAGCTCTCCCTGAGGGTATGCTTCAATCTACAGTAGAAGCCAGAAAGTTGGAATATCATTATCGTAACCCCTTTAAGGTAAATTATAGGGGATCCTACCATTAATCCATATTCCAACTTTCTGGAGTTCCCTTTATCTGCGTATGCTTCAGTCTATCTGCCAATCGTCTGCTCTCGGTCTGAGAAGTGCTTTCTCCACCTGCCACCCCTGCCGGCCCTTGACCTTCAACCCCTTACCTTTGGTTAGTAGAGAATGGAAGAATGGTAGTAATAGTAGTTGTAATTGTACCCCATTCCTCCGTTCCCTACTCACCAAAGGTAATTAAGACCCTGGATGCCCTTCGACAAGCCGTTTGGGGGCTAATCTATGGCAGAAGCCTCTACCTATAGTCTCCATTGTCGTTAATCGGTGGTTCAACAAATCCTATACTCTGTAGGATCCTATAAGGTAAGCCTCCAAAAAATGACTACAGTGGAACTATAGGTACACTCCGTACAGCCCCAAATCCTGCTTAGCTGCTTAATCGGACGGAAAGAAACCCCAATAGCCGTATGGCCATACTCATACACCCTTCAGCACGCAACGCCTCGAGAATCCTATGTAACCTACATAGCCCCCCAAAAAGCTTCTAGAGCCCCTCTTTAAAATCCGAAACCCACAAACGCTGACATTTAAAGCGCATAGATCTGAAACCCTCCACCCTATAAATTCCTGTAGTTCGTCCCCACAGGCCCATTCTACCATAATTATACTAAGGGAACCTCCAAGATAGGGTTTATGGTTTAGGGTAGTATATCTTGTCTTGTCTTGTCTGCGGACCGTCGTGCCTTCATTAAGGCGCGTCCCAAAACTCGTGCATTAAATTTTAGGGTAGTATAGGTAACTACGGTTGATGATATAAACCCTGCATGACCTTAAGGACCCTAGACTATGGGAATTATGGTATATTCCTCATTTTGGGTAATGCAGGATTTATATCATCAACCCTATCTAAGGCCCTGTTTTAGTTGGCCCCTGGAGGCCCAAAGCCTCTGCGAGTGGCTCCACTCGCTGAAACTCCGGCGGCCCCCGCTCCCGGGCGACCCAAAGGCCGTCGGAGCCCAGGGTGAGGACCTCTGCGTCGTTAGGGTTTAGGGTTTAGGGTTTAGGGTTTAGGGGTTTAGGGTTTAGGGTTTAGGGTTTAGGGGATCTCCCGTGCAATCGCTATATATACTTATACTAAGGTTTATAGGGTTATACAGCAATATAAGACCGTAGTAGTAATAATGATCAGAAGAATGATCATGATACTAATAGTAGCAGATAAAAATTCAGAACACCAGTAAAAATCACACTAATCAAAACATGCCCAAGAATACCATTGCAGCCATGAAGGGCCCTATAGTAATTAGGGTGTTCTTTCCTGTTTGATCCGGTATGTTGGGTTTTCGTGTGCTTGATGATGCTTTCTTGTTTAAGTGCTCTAACTGATTGAATACTCTGTGGGTGGTTAGGCACGATATTGGGATTTTAGGGGTTGGATTCAGACGAGTGAGTTCCCAGGGAGGGGTCCAGGGTGTGAGTTATCTGTCTAGGGCGTGGGATTCGAGGTTCACGCTCGCAAGTCTACAACTTCCTTGGGGCACTGTTGTGACCCGATAGGTCAGAATCATTGAGACATTAAATAAGCTAGAACCCTGATGAATAATACCTCTCTCCCTCACTTCGAAGCAGGGATCCTATCCCTAGGGCCTTAGATTGTAGGAAACCTGCTTCTTCATGAAGGGTCTAATTAGGATCAGTCTGCATAAAGTGCCGCCCCCGAAGACAAGTCCATCGCGTTAGCTTCCGAAACCCTAAACCCCTAAACCCCTAGACCCTAAACCCCTAAACCCTAAACCGGGCTTCGGCGGCATGGCCGCAAGACTGAGAAGGTCCGAGCATGACTTGCAAAGGTGAACACAACAGTGTCTGTCGTTCCTATAGTCTCCATTGTAGTTCCTTTTTTTTGGTTTAACCAAATGTCTAATTAGGATCCCATAAGGTAACCCCCCAAAAGGAACTACAATGGAGACTATAGGTTTTGGAAAGGACTGCGAGGCCCCAAATCTCGCACCATCTTGCAGAGCGAAAAAAGTTCAGTGGCTTCATCTCGCTCTCTCTCTCGCTTCCTCCCTCCCTCCCTGCCTCCCTCTCCCTATGTACTTCGACATCGAGCTACTCTTGAGGCTTGTGCTTTCGATCTAAACCTGGGTGATATCCGTAGACCTCTCTCTGCTTGTTGCGTGGAGAGGGCGGCGAGTTCGCAGTGCTCCGACAAAGCCCCGCAAATGTCGCTGGCGGACATGTCCTGGCAAAAACCGTGAGTCGCGACCGACCCCCCCCCCCACTGTACGAACCTGTTGTTGGTTGGTAATGAAAAGCGTAAGAAAATCCTGGATGCCCCAAGCTAGCCTGCAGCAGAAGAAAACTGCTCTTCGAAGCCGTGGCATTGGGCCCAAAGCCCTAGAAAGCCGAAGGCCGAGGTTGTGGGAGCAGGATGCCCGAAGAACGGCTACGGCTATTCCGGCCCCAGCCCCTCCCACAACATCTGGGCAGTGCTGAAGAAGGCTGTCCTCGCCGAAGAGAGCTGCTGCCTCGTCTTGATTGAGCATGATGACCTCAAGCAAAGCGATGTTTCAGCCCTACAACGTTAGGAATCTGGAAATTGGGTTCCCCAAGTCTTGGCAAGCGCCACAGCCACCCCATCAAAGGAAATACCTTAAATCATATTAGGGTCCCTAATATGCTTTGTATGGAACATTCCTTACTTCAGGGATCTTGGAGTCTCTGGGCAGGCGCCCGTGTTTTCCCGAAAGCCTTTGGGCCCCTGGCGTCAAGCTCCCCATCTTTGAGAAGTCGCCAGAGGCGCTGCTGCCTCTGGGAGACGTTCTGGCCTATGTGAGCCTAACAACAAGGGTCAATGATAATAACAATAACAAGGTTAATCATGATCATAATCCTGATATTAGTAATTAATAATTAGAAGAAGGCTTTGAGGTGGACTACAAGGGGACACTACTACTTGATTAATCCGACCCTTACGTTCAGAAATCCGCAGCGATCTATAGACTCCATCCTTGGAAAGCCTTGCTGAGGCTAATATCTGGCGAACCCCAGAGAGTTGAAACATCGATTAGGGATGATTAGTGCTAGGATTCCCTATGCTATACCTTCAGAGTATGTGGATGGTAATGTTCCAACTTTCTGGCTTCTACTGTAGGAGTAGGGTCAGGGTCTAGGTAGGTTGGTTGGTGCATTCAGAGGGGAGCAGCAACAGCTCTGCAACCGGCGCCCTAGAGGCCCTACAGTAGACTCGAGTCCTAAACCAATGAAAGGCGCATGGCTACGTCCTTTGAGCCAAAAACCGGATTCCAGGTCAAATCCAAAGACCCCAAACCCCTGCTGGACCCCAAAACTATGCAGCGTTATAGTCTTTCATAGGTGTTGGGACATGATTTTTCCCACGCTCGGGATTTAGGTGAGAAGCCTTGATCTCAAGCAGTTGCCCTAGCAAGTCTGTTCTGCATCCGGTTATCGGGACAAGGCCTCAGGCCTTAATGGTAACCCCCGGCCAAGCCGGAATGGTAACTAAGAGCGTCTACTTGGAAGGGCAGGGGACTTAGTAAGTCGTTCATAAGTAGGGTTTTTATTGGGGTAACTCCATTTAGGGTACTTATAACTCTACTTATAACCTACTTACTAAGGCCCCTGGCCTTCCAAGTAGTGGGCTGAGACTGAGAAGCTCGCGCTCCCTGCAAGCGTCAAACCTACAACTCCCCAAACCTAAAACTCGGCACGGCTGAACCAACGACAAGAATCCGAGGCTGCCGAAAACCCAACACCCGCAGACGGAACGGGGCCACGCAAGTTTTTGAACCGACATGCCCCCATCGAACAGAACAAGCGCGTAAATGACCATTCCCTTAACCGAAATCCTGAATCAGTGAAATCTTAGAGCAGTATAACCTGTCTCAACAGGAGAGTAAGAGGTTCAGCAGGGACCTAGACCTAAACCCCCCCAAAGTAGGTAAAATAATAGCCCAAAACCTATAAAAGGCCTTTATTCTACATACTTTTAGGGTCCAGGTAAGCTCAAAGGTCCCCAGTGCTTTCCCTGCTTCAGGTTTCGGATTTAGGGTTTAGGGTAGAAGCCAGAAAGTAGGAATATGATTATCCTAAACCCTTTATGGTAAACTATAGGGTATCCTACCCTGAAACCATATTCCAACTTTCTGGAGCTCCCTGTAATTGTCGGAGGCTTCCCAACTATCGAGTCCGCATGGGCTCTATTATAGGATCCTAACCATAAAACTGGTTAAGCAAAAAAAGGAACTACTTTGGGGCCTTAGGGTAGGGTCCAGGAAGCTATCCTGGCACAAATTTCGGCCCGAGGCTGTGCGCGGACGATTCCGCTGGAGCCGAGGTTGATTCCAGTCTGAGGGCTGTGGGACTTTATGGGTTTCTTACGGGTTTGATAGACTGTTAGGGTTTAGGGTTTTGGGTTTTGGGTTTAGGGTGCGGCGATTTATATCACTTCCTTCCGGTTGACGGAGCACGTCTGTCGCTGTGGGATTCGCGCTTTGGGTTGTAGGGCTTCGCGAGCTTCCTTCGCCTGTCAGGTGAGTCACGTGCTCCTGATGGGCTTCATCGGGCATGCAAGAGTCTCGTCACAGGTTTGCCAGACATAGGTTTGAAAGTGGTACGCTTGATGATATAAATCCTGCATGGGAATATACCAGACTTCCCATAGTTTAGGGTCCTTACTTGGAGGTTCATGGGTAGTTATAAGTAGGGTTATAAGTAGGATAACTATGGTTATGACCTATATTAGGCGACTTATAAACCCACTTATAACTACCGGTAATGCAGGATTTATATCATCAACAGTAGTGGCAACTTTTTGGTGCCCCCCAAAAAGAAAGCCTCCAAGCTCCACAACGGAGTTTCCGAAAATAGGGGACCCTAATATAGTACCCTACATAGTAGCATGCTTATTATAAGAACCCCAAAATACAGCACCCCTCCCCAATATAGTACCCTAGATAGTAGGATCCTTTTCATAAGAACCCCAAAATGAGGCACCCCTCCCCAATATAGTACCCTTGTAGGATCTTTATTCTAAGAACCCCAAAACAAGGCACCCCTAAAAATCTGAAACTCCCACAACGAGAAGCTCTAACCTTGCAGCATTGAAGCTGGAGCACCCGGATCCGAAACCTCGACAGGCCCACCCTACTTGGAGGATCATGGGACTTAGTAAGGGTTCCTTAAAAGCGCTCCCTAAAGGGATTTATAGGGGTTTCTTAAAAGGGATCTATGGGGTTTAGGGTTTAGGGTCTACTTGGAAGATCATGGGACTTAGTAAGTAAGGTTATAAGTACCTCAATTGGGGTTATAAGTAGTTATACGTAGAGTTACCTTAAAAATAAACCCTAGTCACTAAGTCCCACGATCCTTTAAGTACAAGACCCGGATTACAAGCCCTTCATTCTGTACCTATACTCTACTTTGTAGTTCGTTTTTTTGATAACCAAAAACTAAATTATAGGATCCTAACCATAAAACCGGTTAACCAAAAAAGGAACTACAATGGAGACCATAGGTACTACCGAAGCTGCTTCTATCGCCTTTACTACTTACACAGAAGCCTCACGGTAAACCCTCAACCCATGTCTTGGGTTCGAGACTAGAGGTTCCCAGTGCTTATGGTTTAGGGTTTAGGGTTTAGGGTTTAGGGTTTGGTTTAGGGTTTATTAATGCTGACTTCACATTTATTATCCCCTCCTCAATGACAAAACCCCACCCCTGGAACTCAATTACAAACCCCCAAGAAATCCTCATTGAAGTCCCTAGAGAAACCCTGACAAAAATCCCTAAACCCTAAACCCCTAAACCCGGAACCCCTGTTGCAACCTGACTTACTAAGGGCGGCCTTTGCCCCAAGGCTGCGTGCTTTGCGCAGGCCCTCCTACGACGGAGGGGCGCATGTTGACGATAAGGTCTGGGGTTTAGGAGTTCAGGGTTTAGGGCTTAGGGTCTCGGGTTTAGGAGTTTAGAAATTTAGTTTTTGTCGTTTTTAATCGATCCTGTTTCGGTTCGCCGAAGCATTTGGGGTTTAGGGCTCTAGATTTAGGGTAATAGGGGCACTAAGAAGTAGATTCGTAGTCCCTAAATCGGCTCCGCTGCCTCCGCTAGAGGGGCTCTGTAGGGTTTCTACCAAGGTTTGGCACAGGGGCGATAATGATTAGACTGGCATTCGGGGGTAAATTTGTGGCTGAACTCTAAACCCTAAGTAGCAGTAGATTATTACCGAAGCCTCGGGGATCGTCTTGTGGAGAAAAAGGGTCTCGAAATTTGTTGGTCGTTGTACTCGGCGTCTTCAGGGAAGAGCTCCAGCACCGAGGTTTGCTGATCAGGGTGTTGCATTCGGAACTCGGCTTCGCAGTGCCGTCTACAGGCTCAAAGCTCGTTGATCCAGCTTTCTGGCCACAGTTTGCCTACGTATGTTTCTGGTACTACCAACAATAGTACTATCAGCTTTGCAACTGTTGGTATCAAGGGTGCTGGTGATGGCAGAAGCGTAGCTTGTAGACTTCGGCAATTATACAGAATTGGTGATCGGGCTTTGAGTTAAGGCAGAGCCAGAAATGCGGCTGAAGGCAGTTTTCTGCATGGGGGTGGTTCTCCAAATTAGCCCTTTTCGGCCATAATGATAGTACGGCACCCAGATAACAAGGACCCCCCCCCAAAGGGATCCTGATTTCGAGCACTACCCATGTGTGCTTTGTGATTTTGGCCTTTTCCCTTTTAGGCTCGTGGCAAGGCTCATGATTTGGGCACTGTGTTCCGACTTCATCTCCAGGCTCTTTACCTCGACTCTGTAGCTCAAGTATAGGGGTCTTAATAGTTGGAACAAGGTTTTCTTTTGGGGGGAGGGGGGTGTATTGCAATGACTAGCAGGGTAAGGAAACCCCCCAATAGTATTGGTAACTATTTAGACCCTCATATTGGGTCCAGTCATTATGGCTTATCCCAGCACCCAGATGCGGCCGCGTGCACGGTGTCCTCGGCCGTAGATCCTGATTAGGGGCCAGCAACCCATCTGTTCCACCTTCCTAAACCTGTGATGAAACCTGGAATATGGGAGTTTCCGAAAATAGGGACCCTAAGATAGCACCCTAAATAATAGGATCCTTATCAAAAGGACCCCCAAAATAAGGTACCCTAATTTTCGGAAACCCCAACATAAATCGGAGAGACCCTGCGACAACTTGGCTCTGGTCCCTTTCATGTAAAACCTGGAAGGGAAGCCTAATCCACATCAGCAAAACCTGAAACAAATCTGAAGGCCACAAAAGCGCCCCGAGCGCTGGCGGTCCTTAACATAAAACCTGTCAACACCTACAGACTTAGAGTTGGCAGTGATACCAAGGGTAAAAGGAGGACCCAAAATAACCCTAGGTATATACCCTTAATATAGCTATTATATACCCATTATATAGCCCATTATAGCGTAGGTCTCCCCACGAAGGCTCCCCCCTTTTCCCCTTTGAGTGATACCTGCACCATGTGAGTTCTGCTCGGGGGCTCTTGACAGGACTTCGCTTTGGATTCCGGGGGCGTTCCGGGTTTAGGGCTCGGGCTGTTGGTGATCGAACTTGTCGCTAGTATGTCAGTGAGTGTTTCGGTGTTTAGGGGTATGGGAGTTTCCGAAAATAGGAAACCCTCATGAGTAATACCCGAAATAATAGAATCCTTGTTGTAAGGCCCCCAAAATAAGGTACCCCTAAATTTCGGAAACTCCCGTATAGGGCCCTTCTGCGCCTGGGCACAGAAGCGAATAGGCATCGACGTAGACCAAGTCCACTTTGCCGCTTCGGCCGGCAACCTCAGCATCAAGGACAAGAACCATGGGTTAGGGTTTAGGGTTTAGGGTTTATAGGGCTTATAGGGTTTATAGGGGTTATAGGGTTAGGGCTTAGGGTTTAAGGTTTATAGGGTTTAAGGTTTGTAGGGTGCCATGTGTCATTATACCTGATGACCTGATGCCGCTGATGAGGACGACTAAGAGCACGAAGCTCGTATGGCCGACAACACATAACTCGCACAACGAATACCTCGATGAGATGCCAACGCAAAAACACGCTGAGTGTTGTGAGTGCTGAGATGATGGTGGTGATGATGATGGTGAATGATGATGTTGCTGATGCTGTTGCTGCTGATGATGATTGCTACGATGGCAATCATTCACCATCAGAGGCCTCTTTTTTCTACCAAGCACCTCCATTCACCCACCCACCCAGCCAGGCAGCCAGGCAGCCAGCCATCCATGAAACCATTCCGTTTCATTCCGTTCATGTCCATTCCGCTCCATTTCGTTCATGTCCATTCCATGCCATGCCTGCCATCCCAGCCATCCATCCATCATGCTTCCATCCATCCGTCGAACCATCCATCCACCCCACCTAACAATCAAACACTCAATTATTCAGTCGATGGACACATCAAGGAACCAGGGAGGAACCATCTCTACCTCCAGAAACAGCACCAGCACAGGAACCGGCACCAGCACAGGAACCGGCACCAGCACCAGCACCGGTACCAGCACCACCATCAGCACCACAACCTTCGCAAACGCAACTGCGAAAGAAACCAACAACACCGTCATAGTGGTCGTCATAGTACCCTCCATCAACATAACTCCGACCGTCATGTCAGGTCTTTGCGCACCCGTCGTCGTACGGTCTGCCAACAGCGGTAATCAACATATCGGTCTTGTTATCATGGCGAAGTCTCAGCATGACGATATCTTCGTCGCGGCCATCTTCACCAATCACAGCCGCAGTGTCAGCTTCAGCACTTTCATCACTGCCACGGTAATCGCCTCATCGTCGTCCTGCCGCTGATGTCGCCGTCATGATATTTCCCGCCCCCTATCCTAGGCCCCCAGACCCAAACCCAACCTTCGATCCCAGCCTCTGCCCCCCTAAACTCAAAACAACCCTACCCAGAGGCTCGAAATTGTTTCCTTTCTGGGGTTACCTTAAAGGATTCTACATATGAATCCCAAAAAAGAACTACTATGGAGCCTATGGGTAAAGCCCCAAACCATCATCAACCCTGTGGGGCTACGACGCGGTCGAGAGCAGCACATAGAGCTGCTGCTTCCAAGGCGTCCGACGCGACACCTCTTCAAAGGCCGTAAGAGGATTCTGAACATGGGGCTTATAGGGCAGGGTTTAGGGCTTCGGCTTATAGGTTTGTTCGAGTGATATGGGGTTGTAAGACTTGATAGTGCTCTGAAGCATGCCCTGGCAATTTTTGGAGTTGCGACGTGATTATTGGATACTTCATGCTGCTACAGTAGCGCTTTACTAAATTGGCCAGGATGTCTTTCATATCAGGTCCTACTACATTTTAAATACAACTATCAGTCTTTTCAGGCCCCTAGACTCTAGACAAAGCAAATTCTGTCAACGCCGTCACGGGACGTGTGCTACGGCTGATGGTATAAATCCTGCATTGCCTTAAGGATCCTAAACTATGGGAATCATGGTATATCCCTTATTCTGGGTAATGCAGGATTTCTATCATCAGCCGTACCTCCAGTACGACCCTAGAAGCCCGAAATCCTGCACCCAGGAAAAACCCGGTCGGTGGGTGGAGGGTGGCAGCTTAGGTACGGCCCCCATACAGTAAGAGTCTATGATAGGGCTACTATTAAGGTCCTACTATATCTATATCATGAATAGTATTCGACTATTACTGAGTGGGGGCCGTACCCAAGTGGCAGCATTCTCTGTGTTGCAGTCCTCCACCCTAAGCCTCAAAAATATGCAGCATCCACAACCGGGCCTGGGTTTGGGTTTTAGGGTTTAGGGTTTAGGGTTAGGTTTAGGGTTTAGGGTCTGATTGTCTGATTTGTGACTCCTCTCCCGCCTGTTGCTACAACTATCTCTGCCTGCTGCTACTAAATAGCTTGTCAATCTCATCCTGATGAGCCTATGAGCATCCGGAACCAAGCGACGCTGACATAGATCTTAGACAGCAGGATGCCTTCTGCAAGCCCTGCGGCAGGGGTCCCCAATGGTCAGAGACACCCTCCTCGCTAGACCAATTAAGTGCGTGGGGGCGGGCCAACACCGCAACAAAGCATTTACGAGCTCAAAACTCAAACCCCGGCCCCCTTACAACCAACAGATAAACCCTCAGCCCGCAAAAAAAAAACAGTCGTAAACCCGAAACCAAAAAAACGAACTGTTTACCCATCTCCAGTTCCCTAAACCCGAAACCCGAAATTTCTACAACTTAAAACTGCTTTTAAGTAACCAGGGAGAAAGAAGTATAAACTTGTATTTCATAATGGTTCCTTTAAGAAAAAAGTATTAAAGTATGGTACTTCAAAGCCCAGAAAATCCGCGATCGCCTGTGCGATAAGCGAAGGAGCGCTCCCCGTCGTCGGTAACCAAGCAGAGAACCTCCCCACTGTCTCGGTCGGGGGCCTGCTTGGAAGGGCAGGGGACTTAGTAAGTCGTTCATAAGTAGGGTTATAATTGGGGTAACTCCATTTAGGGTACTTAGAACTCTACTTATAACCTACTTACGAAGTCCCCTGCCCTTCCAAGTGCCGTGGTGGGCTTTCCCTTGACGGTCAGGTACCTAACAACCATATATTCTTCAGCGTTTGGGGTGGGATATCAAGGTCTGGATGAGTTGGGGAACAATATCCTAAAACTCTAATTTACTTAACTAGTATCCTGAACCCAAATTACCATGTGGGATCCGGTGGACCCTTATGGTCTGTTGGCTCGCGACAATGATAGGGTGAAGTCGCATGTCCTCACTGCTCTTCAAGGACGAGGGATGAATTTGGGTCGATTGTGTTGCAGGTTACCCTAAACCCTGAATCCTAAACCGTCGGTCTTGGTCTGTTTCTTTAGCTCAAGTTGGGGTTGATGGCTTTCAGCCCAACAGGGTTTAGGGCTTATGGTTTAGGGTACCCTACACCCGAAACCCTAGACCCGTCGCTTTCAGCCCTCAGCCATAGCCCGCGAGATCTTTGCTTCCTTTGCAATTTTCGCGAGATCTTCCCTTCTTTGGTTCGACGCAGAGGCTGCTGAAAATGTGGGGTTCAAAGATAATGGTGGTCCAGCCCTGGGGCTCCAAGCATGCAAACACAGCCTTCTCTGAGGTCTACGTATTTCACTCTTTCTACCTTCATCGCACAGGATGCTCACGTGCCTAGGCCCTAAGCCGTTCACCAGGCCCTTGACATTAAAAACCCGGAAACCCCATCAACTCTCTGAGCCGCCCCACAGTCCACGGAGACTCGAAACCGTAAACTGAATGGACATGCTTCACGTTGGCATTGGTACGATTTTGGTTTAGGAGTGTTTGTTGCTTGGAGATGGAACTTCGTGGTGAGGGTTCGGGCTCAAGAATTCGAGGATCCCAGGTGCTATCAGGGCGAGATAGCAGTTCTTCATGAGCCGCGGGCTAGTAAACCATGAATCGTAATTAAGTCGCACAAACCGCAAGTTCACCGACTTTGGTTCACCGACTTTGGGATCCCTTATGCAGGGGCTGCTATAGCAAGGATTCTTCTACTGCAACTTTTCGGGTTGTTTATGTGTAATCCCTTCCCCCGAATGCTAAACGGCCCCCACCCGCAATAAAGAGGTGTCTTTTTATCTCTACTTTCACATTGGGGAAGATCTTGCTCCTGCTCTTGCTGCAGCTCCTGCTCCAGCTCCTGCTGCGGGTCTTGCTCCTGCTCCTGCCGGGGCTCCTGCCCCTGCTGTTGCTCCTGCTTTTGCTCCTGCTCTTGCTCTCCCGGTAAATATTCAAAATAGGTTGTAAAAGGCGGGGATCAAACACCACTGTCGTCACTGACAGCTATTGTGCTGATCATGACCATTGCTCTGGCTAGAAGATACAGCCGGGCATTTTGACAAGGGCAACGTCTCTGGATCTTGATGATCCCCCCCTTACATTGCGGCGAGCACCAGGAACCCGAACCTGTTTATTCGTTCTGAGTTCTGACGCGCTCGACATCCCAACAGAGCAAAACCGTTTATCACACAGGCCCTCGAACCTAAGACTCAGGAGCTTGTCGTCAAAGGGGGCTTAGCATGTGGGGGGTGCGTGGGCATAGGGCCTCAGCGCAAAGGTCCACCATGCCAAGTTGGCACAAAGCCTCCCGGAATTCGCCGGCCACCTGCTATGCTCTCGACTCCGGGGAGACTCCATCTAATGTATATAGGGGCCATAAAAAGAATAAGGTTGGGGGGGGGGGGGTTATTCTACTACAAGCATAATGAGGAACACCAAAACCCTATTCTAGTTATTAAGGCCCCTATAGTATAGTACCCTCATAGATCCCCTATTGATGGCCTTTATAGGGACCCTTTTAAAGGGAGCCCTATTCTGGCTAGTAACGCCCCTACATTACCCTTGTTGCAAGCCGCATCCCTCAACTCCGACCACGAAGCCCGATAAACCATAATATAGGGGCCTTAATATTTAGAATAGGGTTGTGGGCCCATTGCACTACTATTAGGTCAGTATTTCAGTCCCTATTTTAGACGACTTGTGTGCTACGTGCAGGGGGTCATGCCCAATCGCTGTGGCAACGCTACAGGGTTTGGGGCTTAAAGGTTTAGGGGCTTAGTGTTCACATCAAATCCTTGCACCCCGTGTTTGGGGGCAGTCCACCTCATCACCGCCCACACAGCCGCAAAAGAAGGTCTGGCAGCCCAGGCAAGAGAGCACCTCATTGATTTGTGCTTAGCAGCTTTTGGTTTCGGATACAGGATTAAGAATCAATGTAGCCATATAGTTACGGAGCAGGATGCTTGTGTCTTCGCATGTTTTCGAAAACCGCTGGCAATGATGGAGATGCCACGCTTCGTCGCCAAATTCAAAAAAACTACGCCTAGTTGAACCCCATCATCATGTCTAAACCTCAAAACCTAGACGACCTATAGTCTCCTTTGTAGTTCCTTTTTTTGGTTAACCCAAAACTATACTATTATAGGATCCTAACCATAAAACTGGTTAACCCAAATCAAAAAGAACTACAATGGAGACTATAGGTAAACCCAGACTCTGAATTCCAAACCCTAAACCCTAAATCCTAAACCCTAAACCCTGAACCTTAAACCTTAAACCCTAAACCCTAAACCCTGAACCCTAAACCCTAAATCCTAAACCCTAAAGCTAGGCTTTCTGGTCCGGTCCCTGGCCTTGGCGGTGTTGCAGGAGCAACCACCGCACTGCCTGTGAAAAGGCTCTTTGATGGCGTGGGGGCTTTTGATTGAAATCCTGACCCCTAAGCCTTACTTGGAGGTTCATGGGTAGTTATAAGTAGGGTTACTACTTATAACTACTCCTGAACCTCCAAGTAATCCCCATATATCCTACAAAACCGTAAGCGCTTCAGCACTCGCCCGGTGTAGGAGCTTCGAGTCTGTAGCGGGGGTTTTAGGGCTTACGGTGGGGATCAAGGGAGTGGGATTTGGGTGCTGGGGTGTTAGTAATATAGGGGTTTAGGGTTTAGGGTTTTTTTTTTTTTAAAGTGCAATGGCTTCTTTCTGTGCGGTCGAGCGAGCTCTTAGCGGAAGCAGCCAGCCTCACAAGGGGCATACACTGAAAATGCCACAGTAGTGGGCAACACGGCACATACGGCAGGTGCATGCACTACCATGGCAAGAAGACCACAACTCCGGTTGCGAATCAATCACATCCCTCAGCCAAGCCAGGACACTACGGATCACGACTACGGCTTCTCTCACGAGTCACTGTGATGCCACTCAGAGGAACTCCAACATCAGGACCCAAGTTTGGAGGAGGCGGACCATCTGGACGAGTTCGACGACGACCATGTACAGGATCACTGCGAGCATGTACAACATGAGAACTCATCGACACTCGTCGACGTCGAGCCGCGCGACCTCTACGAACCACCCCTCCATCCGCTCGGATCTGTTCAATCATCTCTGGAACGCCAGGGGCTACACGACGTGGAGGGGGACGAGGCAGACGATGACGACGGCGCCCTTGAGCTCGTTGTAGTCCGGCTCGTCGGCGACTGAGGCGCGTAGGGTGCGCGGGTCGAGGTTCATTATCTGGCCAGTTGTACACTTCTGCTAAGTCATCAAGCTGGGTCACGTACAGCTCCCGGTCATTCTCAGACGGCCAGGCACCACTGGGAGGAGGATCTCGGCCTTGTTCTCTGTAGACATTGGCCACGGCACTTCTCCAAGCCCTACGCCTGTAACCATGAATGGTGGCCGCATCCTGTTCCGGCAGGGCATTCTCCAACTCGTAGAGATTGTCCGGGAACCCAGGATGAAGAAGAACGGAGGGTGCAGACACGGTTTGGCTTGTCACGGTCGAGGACGCCCCTGAGCCAAATTCAGCTTCGTGAACGACTGCCGCCCAGATATTGCGCTCATAGGTACGTGCATTCATTGCTTCCGTGTTGGGGTGAACTCGAAACCACTGCAACGTTTCTCCAAGGGCTTCCACGATGAGCCTTTGGGTGTGTTGCAATCGTCGCTGACGAGCCAAGAGGGTCTGGATAACCTGCACATAGTCGGCCGGGCCACCATGTACAAGTTGTGTGTTGACTACATCTCGCACCACGTCCACCGGCCATTATATTAGACGAAGTAGTGCTCGTGCTTGTAGTGCTCGGTTCAAGCCCCGTCCACATACAAGGAATAGCAGGTAGATGGTGGGTCTGGTTGACCATCATCTCGCCCATATGCACATCCTCATCCCAAGTAAGAGCCGTAGTCGAAGTAGAAGTCGTCCCACCACACGTGTCCAAGGTCGTGGTCGTCGTAGAGCTCTCTGTTTCAAGTCCTGGCGACGTCGGTTCTCTCCAGATCCCCATCAGTTCCGTAGGTGGGAGGTTAACAGGAACTGGTGCAGGAGGTCCATTCGGGGCAGCGTCAGACGCAGCAGAGGGCACCTGAATAATCTCCCCGTCAGAGTTGAACGCAAACTCACTGTCCCACGGCGAAGCTGGGGGAGTAGAAACAGGTGTCCTTGTGCGCGGTCGGGATCTAGACCGTCCTCGTTGAACACGACCTTCGGGTACAGGAGACGAAGAGGACGACGCCCCAGAACCGACAACCTCGCCCTCAAACTCATCAGGCTGGAGAGGGGTCATCATGTTCAGCTCCAGACAGTCGCGAAAGATCCCAGCAAATTGCCGACCCCACATAAACATGCGCCATCGTGTGCTCTCTTGCCGAGGTTCCCTTTGGACGGGGAGGACACCTCTCGGGCGGAGGCGCCTACAAAGGATGCGCATGGTGGCGTCGAACGTCTCCTGGGCGTCTGTGACCCGCTGCAGCAGTCGCGCAAGCGCCCAACGAGACTCAGGTCCCGTTCCTCCAACCTGGTGTTCATCAAGGGCGGCGAGTAAGTCTTGTACACGACGGATGTGTGTGCGACTTGCCCCATGTTCCTGCATCAGAGCAATTTCAGAGTCCCGAATTCGCATTAAACCGCTCTCATCGTCGTCAAGAGGAAGACGAGCTGGGCGAACTTCAGGAAACAGGCCGAAGTTGGGGAGCACAGGAGGGCCCTCCCCTGGGACTCCTTCCGCCACAAGTGTCGAGGTCGACGTAGTCGACGTCAGGGTGAGCTGCCATTTGTCCCTCCAAACATGTGGAAAGGGCACTGCCTCAACTAAATGAGTTGGCTCTACATAGAGATCACGAATCTTCATGTTGCCTTGGGTGGTGGAGCTCGTGGTTGTTTTCAGCTTCGCGTCACACCAAGAAATTGCTCCCATGCACCAAGTAGTAGTTGAGCTGGTGCTAAAGTTTGTGTCTTCCACATTCCACGAAGACCTCGATGAAGAACTCCAAGGACTCGTTTGTGACCATGTCGACCAGGAGGGAACACTCGACCAAGAGGAAGCACACGACGAGGTTTAGGGTTTAGGGTTTAGGGTTTAGTAATATAGGGACCTTCATGATCAGAATAGGGTATCGGGGCCCATTATACTATGATTATGATAAGTAACCCCCTTGAATAGTATTGGTAACTATTTAGGCCCCTACATTACATGGGTTGTTTGGGGTCGAAGGTCTCTTGATGTTTCGGTGATGCGGGTTTCGGGGTTGGGTTTTTGGATTTACGATTTCGGGCTTAGTGTTTAGGGTGATAGGGTCCACCAAGAGCCTCCGCTGAATAGTTGCTACACATTCACAATCCAGAATCAGCAAGCAGAATGTGCAAACTGGTAGCGGAAGAGACATCTAGAAGCTGCAGGCTCGCAGCATTGAGAGACATGAAGCAATGTAACTGCCCTTCAAGACCTGGAAGAAAGCTTCTAATCTAAACACCATGAATAGTTGCCCAAAATATAGTAGGCCTCCCAATACAATACAGACTCCATCTACCTAAAACCCTGAGCCCGAAACCCGTAAACCCTAAACCTATGCACTGCCACGGCCCCTAAGGCGTTCAAGGAAGGACCTTTAACTCTCGGAGTTCCTGAGCCCAAAAGTACCCATTAAAACCCAACCCGATATGGCCTAAACTCCATAGACCCTAAACCCAGTAACCCCTAAATACTCCTAGACCCTCTTCAAAAACCCCCCCTGTATCCCCGAAACCTCTTAGATCCGGCTGCATGTCGGGTTGCGACAGTGTGTGGGCAGAGAGGGATTTCGCGGACTCCTTCAGCGCTCGAAAAGCCTGGCCAAAGTCGCGTTTTTTGAGCTTGCCTAAACCCAAAAATATGCAGAAACACTCGCTTTTTACAGGTGCTGGGCCATAAATTTACCTAGATTGGCGGGGGGTTAAGTAACATGAAGATAGGGCAGAGCAGGGTCTGGGGTCTAGTCGTTCTGGGTAACGATGTGTTGTGTTTCGAATGTCGAATGATATGGCTTCGTATTCAGGGTCCGCAGGCTGCCCTCGGTTTTGTGTATGAGGCCTGGGGCGCGAATTTACCTTTCCGCCACTACGAGGCCTACTTGATGGGTATCATGGGGAACTAAAGTTTAAGCTGTTTGGCTTTGTAGGGATTAGATAGAGGCTAGACTACGCAGAAAGGGTTAAAGGTTGCCCACTCTACTACTAGGGAGGGCCTAGGTAACTAGACAAGGGTTATGGCATATGCTATACCATATTTAACTATCAGCGGGGAACCAACGGAACAGACTTACGATCTTCCACATGTTTCTTTTTAACCTTTTTATGCATCCGAGAGGCTGCACCATCGTCCAGCGGAGTTGCATCACCTACCGTCTGGCGCAGGTCTCGGTTCCAAGGGCTTTTCATCACTGTCCAGGTTTCAGGGTATGAGTTCGCAAGGCTTCAGCCTTGAGTACGTCGGTTTCTGCGGTTGTATGGGGTTCTCTGTTGTGCTCGGCCTGATGCACAAAGCCGAAGTCGCACATCCTGAGATCATACAGGTTTCATGCTAAGACTGAACTCTGTAACGTTCAACGCCCGCAAGCCTCTAGGATGAACAAGCACGAGTCACTCCTCGTAAGTTCGAAAGGCATGTATAAACGCCAAACCATAGAAACAACAAGGAAAACCCACAACCCGAAACCGAGAGCCGTGAACGCGACTTCCCAAACACGAAACCTTAATCCCTAAGCCCAAGACCCCTAAACGGCGGTTTCCGAAAATAGGGGACCCTAATATATTACCCTAAATAGTACTGTAGGATCCTTATTCTGAGGACCCCAAAATAATAAGGCACCCCCTTATTTTCCCAATCCCGGACCGCCCAAATCCTCGGCCCAAGCCATGCTCGGAGAGGAAAGCGTCTGGCACGAAGGCCATGGTGTCCTTGCGTCGTCGTTTCAGCTCTGATGGGTTTAAGGGGTTTTGGGGTTGAAGGTTTTAGGGTTTAAGGTGCAGGGTTTACGGTTCAGGGGTTTGGGTTTAGGATTTTGGGGGCTCTGCAGAGGTTGTGGTCTGTTTTGGTGTAAATAGGCTTGTTTAGGCTTTAGGGTTGAGCATGGTTCTGACAGCATTTCTTCGTTCATAAGCCTTGAACAGGGTTTGCACATGACTTCATCGTGTTTACATGCGGATCTAGGGGCCAAGACCTAACCACGCCCTTCAGAGTGTACGGCTTTTTGGGTCGTAGTCGTGGGTTTGGGGCTGCGGATCGAGGGCTCGAAGGTTTTGACTTTAGGGTTTACGGTTCTAGGTGGTCAGGGTGTGAAAGTCCTGGACACAGAAACACTCAACAAACGCCTGAAACCCCTGAAACCTTCAGCTGAATCCTCAACCCTAGCCCAAACCCCACTCCCGAAACGCAGAGTCTGGATACGACGTTGTCCCCTACCAAAACAAACAGCCCCGAAAAACTGATCTAAAGCTAAACTCCGAACCCCCAAACCCCCCCAACCCTAAAGCCCCGAACCATTGACATGAGGACCGTAGAGTTCAGAGTTGTTGGGCTGAGGGTGTGGGGCTTGCTGCCAAGCATCCCAATTGGGCGACCCCACTGCCACGACCACAGGTCCGCAGGCCATGTTTGCGTAGCTTGGCAGGTAAGTGGGGTTGATTTATAGAGTGTAGGGCGTGGGGTGCGTCGTGTAGGGTAGATGAGGTTAAGGCTCAGGGTTTAGAGCTGAGGGGTTTGGCAGGGTGGGGCGTAGCTATCGAGGGCTGGGTTTTGGGGCTCAATGTTTAGCGGGATTCATATCTCTTTCACTCCTCGCTTGTACTTGCCACTGTTGATGACTCGGTCGAGTCAATCTATGGGCCTCAGGTGAAAGTCACGTGCGCTTCTCTTCTCCCTGTCGGAGACTATTTGGAGGATCATGGGACTTAGTAAGTAAGGTTATAAGTACCTTAGTTGGATTTATAATTTAAGTAGTTATAAGTAGAGTTAATTACCCTAATTATAAACCCTGGTTACTAAGTCCCATGATCCTTTAAGTACCGTCTCTTGAGGACTTTTGCCATGACCACGAAGTACCTGTACGCTTATGAGTCCCGCTCACCACTGTGCCTGTGGCTTCAAGATCATGGCTATGTAAATGTGCCTGAGCTCGTGAGTGGCAGCGGCGTGCCCGCGTACATGCAGGCTTCATGGTAACAAGACGTTCCCAACTGAAACGTGGCTTAGCCTCATTGAGATCTGAGCCCGAATGGTGCAGGCCCACTGTCTCATGGCTGCAAGGGATACAACATCAATTTCGCGTCATCCAACCCCTGCAAGCAGAACTTGTCCCCCCTGTCCTCGTACATGCGAGTGCGGTAGTCGTCCAAATAAAGGCGGCCTGACAGCGGACAGCAGACTGGACAATCGCCATCTCTGCACTTCCTACCGGATCGCATGGGTCCGTCACATAATACTTTTAGTACAATGCCACATCGTCTCGGTCGCAACACAGTGACGACGAATCAATGCAGCAACAACAGCAGCGGCAGCAGCAAATGGCAACAGACCGTCATCAGCGATAGCAGCGGATCTTCAACACCAACAGCGACAATCAAAACGTCGATGGTGATGACAATGACGATGATGATGGTGGTGGTGATAGCGGTGAATGTGACGACGACGATAATGATGATGCTGCTGCTGCTGATGATGATGCGGAGGAGGAGCTCAGGATGATGTGTTGATGGCGATGATGGTGACGGTGATGATAACGATGACCGCCAGGGCGGAGGTCTGGGTAGGAACGACAGTCAACAACTACGACAACCTGCAAGACCTCGACGACTGAAGTCGCTGCGGACACCTTTATTACTTCCCTCCCGCAAGTAGACCGGGTAAAGTTTTCTGGTGGCAGGAAAGCTCTGAACATGTCTATCCCAGTAAGCAATACTGACTTACGGCCGTACCAAGAATAAGGACATGCCGCAGTCGTGTTCCCCAGTGCAATAGGCAACTGATGCCGGACGCCTGTTGCAGAGCCAGCTTGTGGATCCAGGTAGACGTGGAGTGTGAAAGGATCCTCCAGGGGCCCTGGGTTCAGGGTTTAGGGTTCAGGGTGTAGGGTTTAGGGTTCAGGGTTTAGGTTTTAGGGGTTAGGGTCTATTGTTTAGGGTTGAGGGAAACCTTAACGGTTTAGAGTTTTGGGGCTTCGGGCACTGTAAAGACCTTAATCAGTAGAATAGGGTTTTGGGGCGCCCATTCTTCTATAATTAGAATCAGGAACCCCCAAATTAGTATTAACATTTGCTGTTCTGATTATTATGCTTACTATTATTCTGATCATTATTAAGCCCCTATAGTAAGCAACTTGGGTTTTGTAGGATTTAGGGCTATCCCCGACGCGCAGTCCTGGCTGGCGATGTGAGCCCAAAGCCTGAAACCCCACATCAACACCATCAGCCCGAATCCCGACAAAGTAGTCTACAAGCCTTGATGATTAGAACACGACTTCGGGTTATACTATAACTTCGTCGCATACGTGCGATAAGAGGATAGATACTCACCCTAAGTCTGTACTTCCGTCTCAAAAAATCATGAACGCCATAGTTCGAAAGTGTCACCCTGGACCTAGGTACGCGGGCATGCACTTTCGGCTATGCAGGGCTTGAGGCTTTCTTCTTCTGTCTGCTGCTTGAGGATGAGACACATCTGGAAATCAGACCTCCAACCCTACACTTTTAATAACCATAGTAACAAGAGCGATACCAACAATAATAACAATAACAGTTATAATGGTGGTAGTAGTAGTAGAAGAAGTAGTAGTAGTAATAATAATAATACTAATAATTTTAGGCCCTAAACCGGCAAACACACGCCTTCTGCCAACCCTCGCAGGGCCCGCTGAGTCGCCCAAACAGCTCCCAAATCACTACACCTAATGTCGGGGCCTTAACAACTAGAATAAGGTTCTGGGGCCCATCATACCATGCTTAAAACAAGGAACCCCCCAAAAATAGTGTTGGCAATTATTCAGGCCCCTTTTGTAAGTAGAGCTCAGGGAGTTAGGAGGGTTTACGGGGCGATGTATAGAAAATGCTTCAACCCCCGATGCCCTCTAGCTGAAAAAGGCTGCTGTGGAGGCTCCAAAAACCAAAATCCTAAGAGCCTCTCATGTTCCTACACCCTAGAACCTTACACCCCCAAACCCAAACCCCAAAACCAACAAATCCTAAACCCCTGCACCCCAAACCCCTAAACCCAAAGCCCCTAAACCCCTAAAGCTTAAAACCCCTAAAACCCCCTCAAGCCCTAAGCCGGGTCCTGGCTCATGCAGGAGGAGCTCCGCCTGATCCTGGACTTCAAAGGCACCACCTGGAGCTGACCCTAGAAAGGTTCAAATATCCAATTTTTAATAAATAAATGACATATATACATATATATATATATATTTATTTATTCTTTTGGTTGGATTCCTGAAACAGTATTTCAACTAAATGATGATCTTATGCTTAGCTTCATACTCGTTGATCAGGCCTCTCTCTCGATCATAGCCTGTCAGTCATGAAGGTTGCACTGTAGACCCAAGCGTTGCGCCCCTCCTCCGGGCAGTCCGTCACAACCTTGGCCCCGCAAACCAGAAAGCATGCAGATGCTCGACGGAGAAGATCGTTCCCGCCACAGCGGCGGCATCCACGTGCTCCTCCATGGCCACCACGAGAAGCCCTTGCTACAGATGACTTTTGAGCGTGCTCTCTGAATGAGACAGCTCGGGCACGAGGGAGATTCCATACTATGAAGAGTGACGTCCAAACAACCGTCGTAGCCCAAGGCCCTTCACCATCTTCTGCAGCATCTCCTCCATGACAAAAGTAATATGCCTTCAACTCCCTCCAACAACCCACCCAGAGACTCCAATATCCATTAATTAAGGACTATACCTTAAAATATAGTAGGATCCCTACTATGATTTAAGGAATATTCCCTAATTAAGGGATATTGGAGTCTCTGGGCAACCCAGCTTTACCTTCTAGCAGACCATAGGCCCTACACTATAAACCTGCAGCCGCTAAGGGTTTAGGGTTTAGGGACATCAACAAATATCAACCAAAGCCTAAAGCCCTCAACCTTAAAACCCCAGACTCTGAAACCTCATATGAACGTAAAACTCCTAAATGCCCGAAAACCACCAGAAGGAAAATGAAAAGCTCCTTCACCTCAACACTTAAACCCTCATTCCGGAACCTCAAAGCCCGCAATGTCCCGAACAAAAGTACACCTTATAGTACGCCGTATAGCAATATTTACTAGTTACTATATGGGAGGCTATATATCCGTTATAGCGATCCACCATAGTCACCCTTACAGTATCCCTCGTCGTGACCCCAACCCTCAACCCTACACCCTAAACAGCCCCGAACCCTAGATCCGTAAAGTTATCCTAGACCGAGCTAAACCCCAAACCCCTAAACCCTAAACAGCCCTAATTCCCCAATCCTTATACCCTAAGCATCCCTAAACCCTGAACCCGAGACCTGCCTAAACCATATATATATATATACAAAGATATAGATATATGCATACACAAATACACACATATATATATAAACATATATATATATATATATATATATATACATATATATATATATACATATACACACAAACATGTACCCTACACATCCCCAAACCCTGAACCCTAGACGTGCCTAAATCCTAAACCCTTATACCATACGCATCCCTAAACCCTAAACATCCCCAAAACCCACAGCCCCCAGGGACTCCAATATCCCTTAATTGGAACCTAGGGCTCCTTTAAGGGATCCTTTAAGGGATCTATAGGGTTTAGGGTTTAGGGTGCTCTAAGATCCCTTAATGAAGGAATATTCCTTTAAACTTATTAGGGATCCTACGATATTTTAAGGTATAGTCCTTAATTCAAGGATATTGGAGTCTCTGGGTCCTTAAACCGACCTTACTTGGAGGATCATGGGACTTAGTAAGTCAGGTTATAAGCACCTTAATTGGAGTTATAAGTAGTTATAAGTAGAGTTACCCTAACTATAACCCTAGTTACTAAGTCCCATGATCCTTTAAGTAGACCCTAAACCCTAAACCCCATAGATCCCTTTAAGGAACCCTATAGATCCCTTTAAAGAGCCCTTTATTCTAACCCTAGTTACTAAGTCCCATGATCCTTTAAGTAGGCTTCCGAGGTCCCGGCCGAACCTCCCTTGTAGTAGGCCGGGATGCTCTCCTTTTTGAGGGTTTCGGGGTTTTAGGGTTTACAATTTTTTTTGAAGGGGGGGCGGGGGTTCGAGGTTTTTAGGTGGCTTCAGAGTTTTAAGGGCTTAAGTTTAAAGAGTTTTTAAGTTTTTGGTGGTTTAAGGTTTGTGGCTTAGGAGGTTCGGCTTTCGGGGTTTAGGGTTTGGGAGTTTAGGGTTTGACGGAGCTGAAATGCCTTGATTCAGGATTTTAGCCGTCGCTTGGAGCCGGTGTAAACTGAGATCCAACATACACGAGTTGTCGGGATGGATCAATTTACATGTAAGCTCTGTACAGTGATGTCCTGTTACTCTGGTACTCTTACTGAGACTCTTACTCTGGTACTTAACCAACACGTTTCGACCCAATCTCGCGATCATCCATGTCAAAGCATAGCCGTTCAGCGTGTATAAACAACCCTGGCACGGTCCCGGCACCTATATAGTCTTCAGATACTAATACGCCTTGCTCAAACACTAAATCGCAGAACATGCGCAACAGAAACTGTCCAACTTGCACAAGGTCAAAAAGGCATGGGATTTTCGTTCAGCCTCGCTCCGCTAGGGCTCAAAAACGAGAGCTGAAGCTTCCGAACTCAAACACTCCACCCAGTAACGCGGCACATCAAGCGAACTTCCAAGTTCTGCATGGACTCTTTCCCTCAAGAGTGGTACCAGGCTCCCTGCAGGATTACGGGCTTCGACCTAGACCCTAAAAACCCCCTGCCCAACATCCAAGCATTTAGAGACTGGTGCTTTTTTTTATATACACCGCAAGGAAAGATTCGATGTTGAACAGCTTGAACACTGCAAGATAGTACAATCGACCAGAACTGCGCGCCGCCAGGGCGTATCATATGCAAAGTACCTTGAAGACAAAACCCAAAAAGCTAAACCTAAAACTCGAAATTACTGAGACCTCCTCTCTAAAGCCCTACAGCCCCTCACCCAAAACTCCAAACTCGAAAGCCCTGAAGTCCCTAAAGCTTTGATACTGTTGATGGACAAAATCCTGCATTACCCTTGATAAGGAATATACCATAGTTCCCATAGTTTAGAGTCCTCAGGGTCATGGAGGATTTTGTCCATCAGCAGTAGTTAAAGCGAACCCAAAACTCTGATCCTGGGAGCCGCGACTCCAAACTCTCACACCCTGAAGCATCCTAAACCCCAAACCAGGAAAGCCTAGACTGCCTAGACCATGCCACAGGAGACTACTTAGGTTAGGGTTTAGGATTTAGGGTTTAGGTTGAGGGTGTGGGGTTTCGGGAGTTTAGGGTTTTGGCTACAGGAGACGAGGGTTGAAGGACGACTACTCTGAGGTTCATTGGTTGTAATAAGTAGGGTTTATAGGGTTCCTTGAAGGGATCTATAAGGGCTCAAAAAGTGGAGGTTCATGGGTACCCCTAAAATATAACCAGAGCTACCCTACGTATAACCCTACTTATACCACCCATGAACCTCCCCTTTTAGAGCCCTTATAGAACCCTTATAGATCCCTTTAAGGAACCCTACAAGCCCTACTGACAACTACCCCTGAACCTCCAAGTAAAGTAAAAGCCAGAAAGTTGGAATATGATAATCCTAAAGCCCTTTATGGTAAATTATAAGGTATCCTACCCTGAAACCATATTCCAACTTTCTGGAGTTCCCTTTAACTGCCAGGTCTCGATGTCCAACTTGTGGACATGAGCCCCAGGGCTGAAAAAAGCACCATCCTGGAGGCTGTACCTGTGGTTACTTGGGGGATCATGGGACTTAGTAACTAGGGTTCCTTGAAAGGGCTCCTTAAAGGGATTTATAGGGGTTTCCTAAAAGGGATCTGTGGGGTTTAGGGTTTAGGGCCTACTTGGAGGATCATGGGACTTAGTAAGTAAGGTTATAAGTACCTTAATTGGGGTTATAAGTAGTTATAGGTAGAGTTAACCTATAGGAATTATAACCCTAGTTACTAAGTCCCATGATCCTTTAAGTACCTAAACCCCCCAAAGTAGGTAATGCCCAATACCTATAAACGGCTACTAGTCTACATACGTTAGGGGTCCAGGTAAGGGTTTCAGGTGCAGGGCTCAAGCTCTGGGGCTTGGGGTCGTTGTTGTGTAATTAGGTTTACAGATTCAGTTTTATAGGGTTTCGAGTTTAGGCCCTTTGGAGATTTGGGAGAAGTTGGGGGTTTCGGAAGCTGGGATTTCGAGATTTGGGGGTGTTTCCGGACGGCGCTAAATGGGACTTGGGGCTGAGGTTGTGAAGCTCAAGGGCGTCAGGCATTCCCCGCGGATCTAGGTCAAGAGGCGTCTCAAACTCTGAATCCTACACTCCCTGCAGAACACTCTGAGCCGTAAACAACCCCCCAAACCCTAAACCCCTGAACCCTAAACCCTAAACCCTAACCCCTAAACCCCTAAACCCTAAACCATAAAATCACTTCCCCGGCGCGCCAGCCAGCTGCTTTGGGCAGGTAGACCGTGGCCTGCAAAGGCTTAGGCTTCAGGGTTTAGGGTTTAGGGTTTAGGGGTTTAGGGGTTTAGGGTTTAGGGTTTAGGGGTTTAGGGTTTAGGGTTTAGGGTTTAGGGTTTAGGGGTTTAGGGTTTAGGGGTGTTTAAGTTTCGGGTTATGATGGGAGGCCAAAAGGTGGGTTTAAGATTCTTGGGGTAGGGATTCCTCAACATGAACCCTATTATGGGAACCCTAATCCCTAGTAAACCTCCATAGGCTAAAACCCAGTTTGGCTTCCTATGAGGTTAGGATTTATAGGGTCAGGGTTTGTAGTTTCGAGTTCATGTGAAGCCGTGCCTTGAATGCCGAACCTTCTACACGGCAGTGTATCAGAGTCTCTCACTAAAACCATAAGATTACCCTGAGCCCTACACCTCATAAGATTTACTCTAGATATTACACTTCACATTGGCCAGAAAGAAAGGGTTACCCTAAAACCCTAAGACCTAAATCCTTATAAACCTTAAACCCTGCATCCCGAATACAACGTCTGGAGCCACCATGTATTCGCAAGGGGCCGGTTCCCTAAATGCCCCGATCCCCTATTGAAAGGATCCGTTGATTGATATACTCACCTAAACCCTGAACCCTCCCTAAGACCGCATTGATTTCATGAACCATGCTGTGCAGCGCTCTGAAATATTCACTAAACTTCGCACCCTGAAAATTACTCGAAACGCTGTTAGAATCATACAGACCCTTAACAAGTGGACTTAGTACGCCAAGGATTCTTGTTTTTCCGACCCCATCCCGAACCCGATATATAAGCCCTGACAAATCCCTACAAAACCCGTACAGCACCCAGCAAAGCTAAACTCACCAAACTAATTTGACAAACCCCATTCATACTAACATGTCGTACCTTAAAGGAACCAAAACCTTAGACCGCTCAGTGGAAACCCCTAAACCCAAAAGTCTAAACCCCTGCAACCGACAGGTCTAAACCCGAAAGTCTAGACCCCCCTTTAGTCTCTATTGTAGTTCTTTTTTGGGGCTACCTTATAGGATCCTTATCATATATTTGGTTAAACCCAAAAAAAACTGCAATGGAAACTGTAGGCCTAACCCAAAAGTCCAAACCCCGAATCCCCTCGATGGCCCTCGGACCTCCGACTGCTCCGTCAATGGCTTAGCCTGGGCTTTAAAAAAACCAAGGAGAAAAAATAATTTCTTATTTCATAAGGGTTCCTTTAAGAAAAAGAGTATATTTATTTCATAAGGGTTACTTCAAGAAAAAAGTATAATTTTCTATTTCATAAGGGTTCCTTTAAGAAACAATCTTAAAGTATGGTACTTCCAAGCCCGGTAGCAACGCCGTGCACAAGAAGGACGCTGCCGAGCATGATCTGGCTCTCTACCGCCTGGCTCGGGGCCTTTACGGCCTATAGAGCTTATGAGTGTTTTTGTTTTTTTGAACGCCTTCTTCTGTACCGAAGTCCAGCTTATGAGGGTTTAGGGTTGAGGGCTTCTAGGGCTTAGAGGGGTTTAGAAGGCTTTCAGGGTTTACAGGGTTTTATAGAGCTTATAAGGGTTTAGGGTTGAGGGCTTATAGGGCCTGGAGGGTTTGGAAGTCTTAAAATATAGGGTTTATAGGGTTCAAAAGCTTTTCTGGTTTAGGGTTTGTGGTTTTAGGGTTTAGGGTCTACCGCCTGACTGAGGGATCAATATAGCGGCCTAAAAAACAGCAAGAGTATTCCTGTACATGCCCCCTACAGCACTACATTACACCGCAAACCATTGTTTGTGTGTTTGCCGTCTGGCTTAAGCTTTCGGGTCTTAGGATTTAAGGCTTCAGTGTCTTAAGAGTTAAGGTTTGGGGTGTGGTTCTAGGATTTTGAGAATATAAGGGCTTAGATGTTCAGTATTGTGGGGTTCTTATACCTGCAGGGGTTTTGATGGTTCAAGGTTGACGGTTTAAGGGTTCAAGGGTTTAGGGCCAGTTTGCGACTATCCCGGAAGAAACTCGGACCCGGCACAGCCATGGTGATCCTTCAAACACGATGGAATGACATGGAATCTCGTTCGCAAGCGCTACATGATGCCGTTTCAGAACACTTGATGCACAATACCTCAACATGTAACATCATGTAACTGGGTGCGAGCGTATGTGTTATTGCATGCGGTAAAGAGTCCAGAATGCCAAAGATAGTAGACAATGTGATGCCATATGATGCGGCTCGGGCAGCATATCCACATGGATTCGAACAGCGCTTCATCGCCTCATGCATGCAACAGGCTACCGTCCTGTTTAGCCAAGCAGCTGTTAGTGCAGCCCCAACTGCATTAATCTTAACCCAACCCAAAACTTGGCCCTGTTCATTCATATATATATATATATATATATATTCATATTCATGCTCAGATCTTAATTACGTATGTATACATATATATATATATATATATGTATAAAAATATAGACATCTACATACACATGTATGTGTATGTGTGCATATATATATATATATATATATATATATATATATATCGGCATACACATACAGATATATGTAAGCGTATACATGTGTATGCATAATAAATGAATAAGTGTATATAATTGTATATACATATATATAATACACTACATGAGTTTATGCTATATAACGATATATACATGTCAAACTGTAGATACGTTGCATCTGTGTGTGTTTGTGCGTGCTAGCTTCTGTGATGTGTAGAATCGTGTAGAAGTAACTGGTAAGATGGCACCTCCTCGTGCTCGTGAGTCTGTGGGTCGTCCTGTCAAGGCCAGGGCTCTAGATGGCTGAGCTTTAGTGTTTATTGTTTAGGGCTTAGGGGATTCGTTAGATGAAGTGTTTGTAGAGTACAGCAATTGCGACTATACAGTATACAGGGCTTCTAATGCCAGCTACCGAGGCTTCAGCAGCAACCTCCCTACAACCTCAAGCCAGACAACAAATCACGAAAAGCAAAAAGAGAAACACTCAAAACCCTTTGTCGGTGCAAGCATAATTGCCATGGGTGGTGAAAACGACAAAACACATCACAATGCTGATCACAGTCCGAAAGCCTGAAATTTCATACCCGCACCGTCCATAAAGGCTCAACTGCAAAGCCTGAAGATGAACATCTCACCCTAGCCCCAACAACCAGATCTGCACAAATAGCATTGAACCGTACTGGCCCCAAAACCCAAAGCTCTCAGGCCGAAGTTCCGAGGCACTGAAAATCAAGCTGCAAGCCCCGAAACCGCAAAGCCCCAAGCTGAACAACCCAAAACCCTATGCCCTCAACCCTAAACCCCATAAACCCTAACCCCTAACCCCTAAACCCAGAAGCCTCAACCTTAAACCCTAAAAAAGGGGTCCAGGAAGTCCCAGAAGAGGGGGCGAACAACCGGCTCGGCATAGGCCGTGTAGTCACGGAAAAGCCTTGGTCAAAGCGCTCCTTTAAAGTGATCTATAAGGGTACTACAACCGTTTTACGTGGGTTTTCGATTCTAGGGCTTGCAGGTCTAGGTCTCAAGTTCCATGACTTGAATTCATAAGCTGCAGGCATGTAGCTATTGGAGTTACGAGGTTTGGGGGTTGAGATTCAGGATTGCCGGGCATCTTTAGAGGGTAATATACATAGGGGCCTTAACAAGTAGAATAGGGTTGTGAGGCCCATTATACTATGACGAAGGAACGCCTCAAGATAGTAAAGGAAATGCCTAAGGCCCCTATACTAAACCCCCATAATACCCCTTATAGTAGTGCCTATAGACCCCTTTAAAGGAACCCTTCAAAGGGACCCCAAAAATATTACTTATGAAGGCCCCTGTATTAGAAGATCTTCCGGGGAAGACTCGGGGTTCAGAGTTCCAAGGTGCGCGCCTCAGCCGATGTTCAGGACTTCACAAGAGGACTGCAGTTTTTTGGAGCATGAGAATATGCTATGTCGTAATATACTACTATATATATCTTACATGTCCAAGTATATGTCAGAATATGTTGAATATGCAAGAATTATTACAGAATTACCTTCTTTAAGTATGATACTAGATAGCAAATGGGGACCGAGGTAGGGTGTCGGAGTCCGGGCTCTAGGGCTTCAGAGGTTGCGACGAAGGTTCAAGGGTTTAGGGTTTTGGAGTTTAGGGTCTAAAGCGATAAGAGGGCTAGAGCTAGGGCTACTTAGATCTTATATGCTTAGAGTGCTGTTTGCTTATGAAACAAGAACTGGTACTCAAACTATAAAAGGCTGAGGGCCAGGGTCAGCATTTTGGGTTGCAGTGTTGTGGACAGATATGGGAGGGTTTACGGGTTGTTCGAGGTCTTGGATTGGACAACTGGCCTTGGATTTCACAATCTCCGGATGGAATCCATCATTCACAAACCACATCACAACATAAGTATCTGTAATATGTATGTATGTACATATTCATACATATACATATATACATATACACATGTTTTTCTATATATATATATATATATATATATAGATAGATATAGTTATTTATTTATCTATTCATTTATTTGCTCGGACCTCATTGATCCGAGTAAGGGGGATGCTCGCAGTAGACAGGCCGACTGCAGCATAACAAAGCCCGGGAGCGTGTACCACAAAGGCAGCATTCGGTACCTGCTTTCTGCTGCTAGATTTAGGGTTTAGGGTTAGCGTTTCGGTCCCTGTTCCGAATAGGATGACACTTGCACCTGGTTCGTCAATTCTGCGTTCGTGTGTAAGCATACACATGTATGCTTACTGTTAAAACACAACACGCTTGCGCTGATACCTCCATCAGTCCATCCATTCATCCATCCATCCATCCATCAATCTATCCATCCATCCATCCATCCATCAATCCGTTCATGCATAAACGCATGCACGCATGTATGGAGGCCTGCAAACGTACAACCATCGCGCATGCAACTTGCCAGAAGGACGCACTGACAGACAGACAGCCAGAATGCGTGCAGGCAGGCATGATAACGGAGGTAATCACTCCTTAATTCCTAATCAACAGCCTGGCACCTAAATACCGCAAGCCTTCATCCCCAAACTAGGCTTGCTACTCCTACAGCACAAGAATAAGAATAATCCGAAATCCAAGGCCATTCATGCGAGCTAAAACCCCAAACTACTACGTTCGATTTATCTCGAGCCAGATAAACCCTTTTTAGCAAATCTCTTCACATCGGCTCACATCCCCAAATCCTAGACTCCGACACCCTGCAACGTCACCCTTATAGTACCGTATAGCACCTCTTATGGTAACCCTTGTAGAAGCCATTATAGTATCCCCTGTTATACCCGTTATAGCACCCCGTATCGTAAGCCTCAAAGTACGCCGTATGGTAGCCCCCTTGTAGCAACAACAACTCAGAGATCCTTTAGAAGCTGCCCCCACCCTGTAATAGTGACTATAAGGATCATATGAGGCCCCTGTTAAATTCCTATTATACCACTATTACAGGGTGGCGGCACCTTCTAAGCTTTAGGGTTTACGGTTTAGGGTTTGGGAGTTAAGATGTAGGGTTTACAGGGTTTACGAACTAGGGTTTAAGGTCTTAGGATTCATAATGTCGGGTTCGGGGCTTGGGGTTCAGGGGTTGCCTTCTAAGAGATCCCCTTCTACCCCTAAGTAGACCCTAAACCCTAAACCCTATAGAGCCCTTTAAGGAACCCTATGGATCCCTTTAAGGAGCCCTTTAAGCCCTATACATACTAAGGTCCCCTTCTAAGAGATCCTTCTGTCAGCTGCAGGGATGGCCTTCTAAGAGTCCCTAAACCCTATAAACCCTATGCTACCCTTATCGAACCCTTAGAATCCCCTTTAAAGAAATCCTTGTGTCCGGGCCTCAGCTGTAGGGATGCCTTGATCCGGAGCATCGTGGGCTCGTCGAAGACGTAGGGCTCACGCCGGGGCGTCTGGCGGAAAAGCGGGGTGGCTCATGCTTAATATAGGGGCCTAAATAAGTAACTAGGGTTCTTAAAGGGATCCTTAAAGGGATCTAGGGATGTATGGGGTTTAGGGTTTAGGGTCTACTTGGAAGGGCAGGGGACTTAGTAAGTAGGTTATAAGCAGAGTTATAAGTACCCTAAATGGAGTTACCCCAATTACAAACCTAGTTATGAACGACTTACTAAGTCCCCTGCCCCTCCAAGTAGGGGCCTAAATAACTACCAAAAACCTTTTTATGATTCTAGTATAATGGGCCCCAAAACCCTAATCCAACTATAACGGCCCCTAAATTAGCGGGGTAGCTGCTGTCGGCTCGTGGCTCTTTGCACGACAACAATAATATAAAACGGACGCTACGCGGGATGACAAACCTGCCAGTAGCGACGAAACTGACAGTGCTGAGAAAAGACTATGTTGTTGATGTTTGTGTGATGCTCGGGGTGAGGCTTGCTATGGCGCTGGTGCGAGGATAATGCGCGTGCAGCATGATAACACTGCTGATGAAGGCACCAGGAATACTGATGATGGTTGTGCACACGGTCGCGACCGTGATCCAGCAGAGGACTACAACGATATCAGGCCGTTGAACATGCTGACTGACGGCTCTACATGCTGAGTATCCCTAAACCTTGTTCTCTACTGTTCCTACTAGCCTCGTCATGGTTCGCGGCATGCAATACAGTGAGGATGTTGGTGGTACTTACATTACAGCAGCCGGACACTTCTCGCTGTCGATGTGTTCCTGGTGCTAGCAGCATAACTGTGACGACGTTGTCGACAAAGCAAATGGCCACAAACAAATCTTCAATCAACCATTGCTACCCGCTACCCGTCCCGCGATTCCACAGCACCAGCCATCAAAAAACAAAAGCGCACTTCCCTAACCTCCAAGTGAGCATGGTTCCGAAGGAAGGGGTAGATCAAGACCGCAAGCTGATACCTGGGCATTCACAGGATCAGTTGTTCTCAACATTACGGCGAACATTACGGCCGGAAGGCCGGAACTTGACTGCTCTCTCCACATATATATATATATATATATATACATACATACATACATACATACATACATACATACATACATACACGGTTGGTTCAGCGTTGTAGGCCAGGTGTTCTGATCTTTCTCCGCGGAATCCCACACGTTCTCTGTTCTGCTATGCTATGTTAGCGCGCACACTGTCTGCAGATTTGCATAATGTACAGAGTCCTAAATCAACTTTTCGGGAGCTGCAGATGCGACGAATCTCGCAAAGCCCCAACCTTCCAACAACATCCACTCTTGGCACCTTGACTCCTGCACCTTCCACGTTTTTCGAGGCCCAGATCTTCACGGACACAGAATAGTACTGGGTCCTCAAAACTTGAAGTAAGGTTTTGGGGTTTATTAATTACGGTCTAAGTATAATCAGGATCTCTGACGAGTAACCTCAAAAGATACTTATTCAGGCTTTCTGTATGCGCGAGACCAGCAACGAAGAACACAAAACAAGCTCAACATCTTATTGAAGGACTGGGTCCTCAAAACTTGAAGTAAGGTTTTGGGGTTTATTCGGTCTAAGAGTAATAAGGATTGAAGCTTCATGCCAAGGTGCCATCTGACAGTCATCTCAGCATCCGGATGCTTAAAGAAGCCGCCCACATCCTCGAGGCTTGGGATGATTGGGGTGTTGGTGTGAAGGGCAGGGTTAACCTATACCCAAAGGGGAAAAGGAAGGACCCTTAATGGGGACCCCTACCCTATAATGGGCTATATAATGGGTATATAATGGCTATATTATGGGTATATACCTAGGGGTCCTTATTAGGGGTCCCTCCTTCTACCCTTTGATATACTATTTTGGGGGGTTCCCTATTATAGTAATAGTATAATGGGCCCAAAAACCCTATTCCAATTCTGGCTCAGGGTTAAGCATACTTAGGCCCCATACAGCTACAGAGGTAGCCAGGCCCGGTATTTTTTCAGTGTTCAGGTCAGGGATCTTGAGCCCGAGTGATCAAAGCTGAAGGTTTCAGGGTTTAGAAGCCTGAGGTTTAGCCAGGCTGACTTACCTTTGGTTAGTAGGGAATGGAGGAATGGTAGTAATAGTGTCTCAACCCGAAAACCAACACAGATGTAGTAGCATTTAAGCAAAGAAAGACATTACGGCTATTATGTATGTATGAGTTCGTGGTGATAGTAGTAGTAGTAGTAGTAGTAGCAGTAGTAGTAGTAGCAGCAGTAGTCGTAGCTGTTGTTGTAGTCGTAGTTGTAGTGATAGTAGTAGTCGTCGTCGTCGTCGTCGTAGTCGTAGTCGTCGTAGTCGTCGTAGTCGTCGTAGTCGTCGTAGTCGTCGTAGTAGTAGTAGTAGTAGTCGTCGTGGTGCAGAGAGATCCCACCTTCCCTGCGACAAGGAGAGCTAGATCCTCAACCCGAAATGGATCCTTGAACCCAGGCTATAAACCAGCTGGGGTCTAGGACTTCGTTCATCCGAGTTGCTGCTCCAACCAGAGATTGGCCACCAAGTGTGAGGGCGCCAACCTTGTGTTGACGTATGGTTGGGTTGGAGGGTTTAGGGGCAAGCGCTCACGCCGAAAGCCCTACCCTGCAAGAACTGGAGGATAATGTGAGTCCCTAAGTTAGCCCTTCAAGGCGCATGCTGCGCCAATTGGGAAGACTTCCAGAACCATAAACCCTGAATCCCTAAACCTTCTTGGCCCTGCGATTCCCAACACCACTAACTCCTACCCTCCTTGATCCTGTATCCTGAAGCGCTACACCCGAACATCTCTAAAGCTCTACTGCTAAGATCGCAATGCTTGTCCTACAAGGTTGATCACTATAAATGGGTTTTGGGGCATAGTCGCCTATAAGGACAAAAAATCGACGAGACTCTTGGGGTGCAGGGCTTTGGGTGCTTCAGGGCCTAGATGCGGTTTAGGGTTTGAGCTTCTTAAGGCTTAGCACGCGGTTTTCTATCGGTCAGGACTGGGAAACCCTAAATTCTGTAGTAACCCAGCAGTCGAAACCGGGTGCCCGCGACCGCAGGGGGCTTGCTTCCTTTTGTAGCTAACTGCACGATGTTACGGGGGCCCTACACAAAGCACGGCTGGGTAGTTAAAGGCATGTGAGCCTACACACACAAAAATGTACATATATATATATGTATATATACATAGAATCCATATCTTTACATGTATACAGTCATATATATATATATATATATATATATGTATACACACACATACATGCGTGCATGCCTACATAAACAAATAGTCTAGGGAGCCTGAGCTCTAAACCGCTGAAGCAGACGATCAAAAGTCTGAACTGTGGGCTGCCGACATTTGGGGACCCTGATGTAGTACCCTAGATAGCAGGACCCTTATTATCAGGACCCAAACATAAGGTACCCCTAACTTGAAATCGAGCTCTGGGCCATGGCAATCGAGGCTTTCAGGTGCGACCACTGCGCATAGTTGTCTCCTGCCAGGTCGTGAGGGTTGGGGCTGGGGCCTCGTGTTGTGCTTCATGTTCTGCCCACCAAATGGGAGTTTCCGAAAATAGGGGTACCTTATTTAGGGGTCCTTATAACAAGGATCCTACTATTTGGGGTACTATATTGGGGTCCCTTATTTTCGGAAACCCCCAAATCAGAGCAGAAAGGGTGTGGGTGCCTGGGAAGCCCAAACGGAGCGCAAGGTCGAACATTAGCTCTCCACCAGGATCGCATGAAAAAGTTCAGCTGAAGATCTGCTGACGCTGAGTCAACGAGGACGCTTTTAGCCTATGATCGCAAATTCGATCCAAGATCCTGATCGGGGGCGCGGTTGCTGTGCAGGGTAGTCCTAACACAAACATTCACCTGATCAAACCTATCCACTGAAGCGGGACACCCCCAAGCCAAACCCCAAAACAGACAAGAAACCGAAACCCTTGCCCCAAGATGTCACGGCATCCCCAAATCTCAAGCCCTAAGTTTGACAACCCCAGAACGTAAAACGTACGGCTCCCCGTTGAATCGAAGCTGGCCGCGTCCTGTCCAAATAGCACTGTACTTGTGAGAGCCAATGAAGAAGGATCGAGTCAGCACAAACGGCCTGGTTCGAGCTTGCAGGGGTTTAGGCTTAAGAGCTCAGGGGAAATAGGGTTACGGTACCGGTTGCATGGCCCATTTCATTTTTTAAGGCTTAGGGTTTATAGAGTTTAAGTGCTCAGGGCAAATTAGGGTTAAGGGTTTAGGGTTTGTTTACCAGGAGGTTCACGCTTTAAGTCCTGAATCGCGTAACCATGGCTCAAACTCTTCAAATCTCGCTCGGCTTTGTAGTTTCAGGGTCTGCAAAAGGACTCCAGCGCTCTCCCAGCGACCCTTCTGTATCCCCAAGGGTCCAAAGGACCCAATAATTCAGTACTGGGTTTTAGGATAGTAGTTATGTAGGTTAGGATTTTGGAGAGTATATGACTATTAGGTACTTGGACCCTTGGGGGTTGGGCCTGCTCTTATTATGTCCTGCCAACGAGTTCGAGGAGAAACACGTCGACACCCGCAGTGATTCTGAACCCCAAAACCCGAAAACCCTGAAACCCTAAGATCAAAATACCCGAAAATGATCCTTGAAACCTGAAACTAAACACTTCATCCCTCAAGCCCGTGGACCCCTGAATAATTACTACAGCATGGGATTTTAAGATCCCAAGCAAGTCCCAAATTCCAGGGACACCTACACAAGCTGCCCATAATGTTTAAGAGCTCCTATGCAACCGTTCTAGAACCCTCATACATGCCCCGTAATAGGACGCTGCGCAAATTGCACCGGAATTCTAAAAAACCCGGCCTGTCACCTGCAGTTCGCTTCGCCAAGCCCTCGAAAGTGGCGCGGTGCACGTAGTAGCCGTACCTGCTGTTTACTGGGTACATAGGGCCTAAACCCTACACTGTTGGGATTGCAGCTTCGGTTTTGGGCTTCAGATTTTTGGTAGTGCTATGATTGAGGTCTCAGTGCGTAGGACCAAAACCGCGTACAGGTACCTTAAACCCGATGTGTGCAAAGCTTTGCACTCAATATAGGGCCTTAGTATTTGGGACAGGGCCTCATTATTATACCTATGATGCATCTAAACTTATGCTATAACTAGAACTCTAACCCATGCATGCAAGGTGATAGTAGATTGAGCCCAAGGACTCATTAAGCCTACGTAGGCTTCTCTGTCGTTTCTGGTGAATTATCGAAAGGCGGAGTACAGAATGAGGAATGTAGCGGTAGGGATAGACGGTTCCGCAGTCAATAGGTTTGAGCGGGCGGAGAGCCTTGCAATCTCCTTTGTGGATTTGGGTTTAGGGTTTAGGGTTTAGGGTTACTATAGGGGCCTAAATAATTACCAATACTATTTTGGGGGTTCCTGATTATACATTTAATATAATGGGCAGCTTCCAGCTGCACTGAAGGTCGGAATGCCTGTGTTCCGCAAGGACTTTCAGACCCATAGCTGATTTCCCCAGGTTGAATGACCACGCTTGCTGCCGTCTAATGCCATGAGAATTACTAGCCGATGCAACACAATTGCCCTTTAAACTTTAGAGAAACAACATTGAACCTCAAAAAGGAGGCCATACCCATAGTCTCCCTTGTGTTTCTTTTTTGGGGCTACCTTATAGGATCCTACATATCAAATTGGCTAAGCAAAAAAAGGAACTACAATGGAGACTATGAGGCAAAGTCAACCCAGTCCAGGACTGAGGGGCCGCACATGTTGTGCAAATCACGGTGCTCCACCATTCCGTGCGGATGAACAGCATCTCGAGGCATTGTGACCTGACAGGCTTCAATTTGATAGTTTGGGTTTCGGTTTTGCCGCGCCTGAAGCTGTGTACGAAGACACGATACCTCTAGCAGAGGCAAGTTCCCAGCAACGTGACCGTCTGCACCGACGTCGTCATCATCTTGTTTGCTTCCTTCATGAAGGGAGCAGTTCATGACTTCATCATCACCATATGTCACCATGTTCACGTATTCATGTATATACATACACTGGCTTGTCGTGTAGCACAGACCGAAAGTCCACATGAACCAGAAACAGGTGTATGGCATAGAGCCCATACAGGGCTGGTAGTCTATGAGGTGGAGCCCCACTTGGAGGTTCGAGGGTAGTTGTAAGTGGCGTCATACGTCCCGAAATATAGGTTATAACCCCATCTATGCCACTTGTAACCCCACTTATAACTACCCACGAACCTCCAAGCATGAGGTGGAGCCCCAGATTTTCAAAGGGACCATGTGCTCCTTTGGGTTGGGTCGTACTGCAAGGACTGCTCTTAGAGCTTCGCGGTGTCGGGCTCCAGTTTCATGTGGAGCCGTAGTATTACTATATACCAGTTCATATTAGTATGTGTGCATGACTATAAGTATACTCTATCTATGTGTGTATTCACACATATGTCAAGGTATGCGGGCAGGGCTCCTCCCCCAAACCCTAAACATCTCTAAACCCTACTTAAAGGATCATGGGACTTAGTAACTAGGGTTATAATTAGGGTAACTCTACTTATAACTACTTACAACCCCAATTAAGGTACTTATAACCTTACTTACTAAGTCCCATGATCCTCCAAGTAAACAGAGGGCATCCCGAAGTCTCGATCGGGATACCACACCTCTGCTTGAACACTGCCAGCGGCCTCCGGACCATTGAAAACCGATGGCTCGTTCATGTCATTCCTTGGAGCAGCTGCTCAACGGGATCAGGGTTTACGGCTTCAACTGCCAGAAATTTAGCAGTTTAGTCGCGGGCGTATATCAAGACACAGCCTCAACCCTGATCCTGAAGGCGAACCATCCACGCGACCTGCCCTTCTGAGTAAAATAGGGGCCTTGTCCATTAGAACAGGGTCTTCCGGCCCGTTACACGACAATTTTGATCAGAAGCCCCAAAAATAGTATAGGTAATCATTGACGCCCCTCAAGCATCCACCACCACTGCCACGGAATTCCGGGCACTTCCGGGGGAGAGAGCCGAGCAGCCAGATGTAGGTGTCGCCATTGGTGCCCGCATACTTGTCCAGTGCGAACTGGGAGCCCCAATACTCGCGCATCGCAGGATCCTCAAGTGGTCTACTATGTCATCTTATTCTGTGTGGTATGATATTGCATCGCATGGGAGTTTCCCAACTAAGGGACCCCAATATGGTACCCTAAATAGAAGGATCCTTATTGTAAGGACCCCAAAATAAGGTACCCCTAATTTTCGGAAACTCCGCCCATCTTTTTTGGTCAAGTTGGCAGTTGAAGCACAAGAGTCTGAGAGAAGCTTCGTGCAGGAGCGAGCTTACTTGGAGGTTCATGGGACTTAGTAGCTGGGGTTACCATTAGGGTAGCTCTACTTATAACTACTTATAAGCCCAATTAAGGTACTCACAACCTTCCTTACTAAGTCCCATGATCCTCCAAGTAGAGTTCGGGGAGTCAGATGAAGGGGTCTTCGGGTTGCTTTGGTTTGAGGGGGTCAGGTTCAGGGTGTAGCTCATAAGAATCATAAGAAATCGGCACGGGTCAAGGGTTGTGGGTGTGGGGTTTTCGGATTAAGAGCTACCAGGTGTCACTTCAGACTTTACAGCGTTTGGGGTATAAGGCTTCTCACTTGCCGGGTGTGTCAACGTCTGGACGGAAGGAACTAAACAAAACAAGGAACGAGAAACATAGACTGAACAGCACCAACATCCACCGGAATACTACGGGGGACTGATTAATTGATAGGAGCCGGGGTTGGGGCGTCCACTATACGACAATCATACTCAGGAACTTTGAGAAATCTAGATTATGTAGAGATTTATCCGCGAGGCCCATCCGTCTAACTTGGCCCTGCAAACCCTGAGCCCGAAAAAGCAAGTCGACTCACCCACTTCATTCGGCCTATTCTCATGGAACCACCGAGTTGAGGGTTTAGGGTTATGAGGGGTCTGGGTGTTTGGGTTTTGGGTTAAGAGCGTCCGGGTGTTTAGAAGCTTGCATACACGGCTTTAAACCTTACCTAGAGGCTGCTCATACCCTACCCCGTTTTTGGGGCGCCTACTTTTTAAGATAACAGATCCTAATCATAAAACTAGGTATCCTAAAACAGGGGTAGGGTGGGAGCCTCTAGGTAGTGATATGATTTAGCGCAGGGAAAAGGATTCGGTGATAAACTACTTTCGGACCTTGATCCACAACAGACTTGACGGCCATGGACCCTAATACAGGGGCCTTAATAGTTAGACTTTGGTTTTGGGGCCCATCATACTACAACATAATAAGGAACCCCCAAAATGGCATAGATCAGTACTTATCCCTCTATATGGAACACAGGCTGCGACGGAGCGGCGGTGAAGTCTGGGTACAGCGACGTTCCGGGCCAGCACCACCTGCGAGCAAGCTTACCCTGTACAGGTCGGTTTAGGGTTTTGGGTTGGTCTCTTTACTTGGGGTTTCTGTTTTAAGGGGCTGTATATAGGGATCCCTATCAGGGCTATATGAGGCTGTATTAGGAATACATACAGAGACCACCAGCCTGTTTAAAGCTTACCAAACATCCTGCACCCGACATACTTCACGCAGCAGCCCAGACAGAAACCCACAAGGTTCGACGTCGTGCGTCCTACAACCAAAATTCCTCCGACTCGAAACCCTAAACTCCAAACCTTAAACCCTAGACCCAAGAGTAACCTAGGAATAAAAAGGGTGCCCTTTTTGGTTTAAAGGGGCTTATAAGGGAACCTGAACCCTCAAAAAAGGGGGCCTACTCTGGGTCCTAGAACCCCAAGGCACTGTAAACCCTATAAATGCTAAGCCCCTATATCTGAACCTTCTAGGATTCTAGACTATAAATAGCCTACTGTAGACACTTATGGGAGTTTCCGAAAATTGGGGGGGTACTTTATCTTGGGGTCCTTATATTAAGGATCCTACTATTTAGGGTACTTTGTCAGGGTCCCCCCAATTTTCGGAAACCCCTTGGCTTTTCCCGGCCCCTCGAAGTCTGAGAGCTCCGGGTTGGGATCGTTCACCTTCCTTGGCTTCCACCTGGCTTTTGGTTGAAAGGTTATAGGGTTTAGGGCTTTTCGATTGAATTTTGAAAGGTTATAGGGCTTAGGATTTTAACGTTTAAAGTTGAGGGTTTGGGGTTTAGGGGCCTGTGCTTAGGGCTTATGTAGTAGTTAGGCTTAGAGCATCATAAGGCGTAGAAGGTTTAGCTTCAGGGCTGATGTGTACTTAAAGGATCATTGGACTTAGTAACTAGGATTATAAGTAGGGTAAATCTACTTATAACTACTTTGTAACCGTAACCCCAATTAAGGTACTTATAACCCTACTTACTAAGTCCCGTGATCCTCCAAGTAAACCCCAAACCCTAAACCCCACAGATCCCTTTTAAGGAACCCCTATAAATCCCTTTAAGGAGCCCTTTTAAGGAACCCCTATAAATCCCTTTAAGGAGCCCTTTTAAGGAACCCCTATAAATCCCTTTAAGGAGCCCTTTTAAGGAACCCCTATAAATCCCTTTAAGGAGCCCTTTTAAGGAACCTTACTAAGTCCCATGATCCTCCAAGTAGGGCGGTGTACGGTTTTCGGCCTAAGGGCCGCAGGGCGTCGGCTGTAGGAGTTTAGTATACCCTAATTAGGGGTACCCGATTTTGGGGGTCCTTGTAATAAGGATCCTACTATTTAGGGTACTATAGTAGGGTCCCCTATTTTCGGAAACTCCTTTACCCTAAATGTCCATGTATATACCTAAATAATAGTACATTGGCCTTAAAGTACTCCCTATAAGGGTACATTGGGCCCAAAGTATATATATATATATATATATACTATTTGGGTACATGGACCCTTAGGGAAAGGGGTTGCAGCAAGTAGAATGGGGCATCGGGATGTAGTATACTATATAGTGATAGAGGGACGGCAGGGGGTTCTTCCGACCACTACACCAAAGGCTTTTGTCCTTAAGTTCGCGACTTTTATGATGGGTTTGGGGCTTTGGGCTTTGGGTTTCTTGGGTCCAGGGTTTTGGCGTTCCTGGCGGGCTCGCATAGGCTTTTGTCTGGTGTCGCATGATTGATTGGGCCCCTAAACCCTAAACCGTGGTTGCATAGAGGGCCGATGCTTTTGCCCGAAACCCTTTAAACCCTTAGGGTCTAGGCATTTCAAGGATTATGTAGGGCTGTGCGTAAGACTTGGCTTCTGGTGTATCGTCTGGGGCTTTGGGAGTTGCCCTTCTTGGGATTAGGCCTCGGTTTGGGAGAGTACAAAGCATCTTGGTGAACACTGGTTGATTGCTTTTGAAAGTGGGGCTTCAGGTTTGGGAGAGCATGCTTTTGGTACTGCCCCCATACAGTAATAGTCTGTAATAGGGCTACTGTTAAGGTCCTAATATCTTTTTTATGGATATTATTCAACTATTACTGAGTGGGGGCCGTACTGCTTCGACAGGGCCTCAGTAAACCATAAACCCAAACAGTTTCGAGCTCAAGCACAACCTCATGATCCTCAATCCTTGGCATCAAACTATGAACGTCACAAGCCGCAACCATCCAACATCTCAAACCAACAGATCGCCCGGATATCGCAAACACTTGCAGCAGAGCGTCCGTACCGTAACAAATAGACTAGCCAAGCGTTTAAAGCGAACCTGTATTTAAACACCCTGAGGAATGATACTGGCAATGGTTCAGGTCCATATATCACACAAAACTATGCGTATGAAACCCTAAACAGCCTACACCCTAAACCCTAAAGCCCTAATCGAACCCCTAAACCCTAAACCCTAAACCGTATAAAACACCGAATCGAGCTTCTAAACCATCTCTCCGAACAAAAAAGACCCTGAGACACACCACTATCCGACTTCGCTTTTGAAGCAACGCCAGTGTCACTCTCCCTTGTAGGCCGGATTGTCTATCTGCGGCGCAACCCAAGCACCGTCCTCCTCCGCATTCCACTCCTTGTTTGCTTTCTCCCTAAGTTTACTAAGGGGTTCCTTTAAGGGTGCCATAAGGGTTCCTTTAAAGGGATCTATAAGGGATCTATAAGGGTTTAGGGTATAAGGGTCCATGTACCCAGATAGTATACATTTTGAGCCCAATGTAACCATATAGGGAGTATACTTTAAGGCCAATGCATATACTATTCAGGTACATGGACCCTTATGGTTTCTCGCTTTGAGGGGCAGCCGTACTTAAATCGTAATACCCGGGCCACTAAGTGAGCGTAGGGCTCTTGCACGATAGTAAAACGGTAGTAACAACAAAAAATAGTAAGAATGATAGGAAGGAGCACGATGAATGACAGCGTAGTAATAGTTGCACAAAACTTCGTAAGAACTCTGCAGGCATATCTATCAGGGGGAGACCATAGAACAAGCCACTACAGCTAGTAACTTCTCATTGTCGCTACCCTTCCTGCCGTTGTTGCTACGACGACCTCTGCTTCCGCTACAAGTATCACGGTCGTCAGTGCTAAACCTACTAGAACCCAGACCGGAAGCCAAAACGCTAAGCTTCGTTGTCCGGTATCCAAGGGGTTTGGATTAAAATGGGGGTTTGATACCCCAAGCAGGTTAAAGCACGTCGGGTCATGAGCGCAGTCCCAGCCCGGTAAGGCTAAAGGTTACTGTTGATGATATAAACCCTGCATTACCTTAAGGACCCTAAACTATTGGAATTATGGTACATTCCTTATTATGGGTAATGCAGGATTTATGTCATCAACCGTACTACTGCCCAAAGCTATTGCGACCAGGCGGCAGGTGGCTGAGAAGCAGCGGGATCGGCAATCTTGGCCTCCTCGATCCAGTCACTGGGCTTGGCCTCGCGAGAGTGTCGCGATCTTCTATTCTGTTACCCTAAGGCTCTCAGGACTCACATTTTAAGGCTTTTGGGCCTAACGACCATATTATATAAGGTTTTGGGGCCATTTTGAGCCTTTGGTTCTGTTCTATTGCATATCGGCACTGACCAACCCACGTTTCACTCATCAGACAAAGCCGTACCTTGAAATGCACCACCGACATGCCTACAGACGACACACCCCGAACCGTCTCAACCGAAACAACCCACGACCCAAAGCCACACATCAATCCTTAGCTGAGCCCCTAGGTAGCCTGTGAACCTTTCTGGTGCTGCACTATTGGGACCCGACGTCGGTGGGATCGTCCATCTGCTTGTAGGTGACTTTCTTGACAAAGAGGCCTTTGTCACGGACCTGGAGAAGGGTAGGGCCTGAGTTCCGGGGGAAAGCCTAGGGTTGATCGGTTGAAGCTCAAAGCAGTTAGGGTTTGGGCTCTTTGGGGGATCTTAGGGTTTTGGTTTAGGGTTTTAGGGTTTAGGGTTTTAGGGTTTAGGGTTTTAGGGCTTAGGGTTTACACCAGATAGGGGGGTCCTGAGATCATCAGCAAAGCTTGAATCTCCCTCTGGCCTCCCGATAGACGTGGAACTTCTCCTCCTGTGTGCATCACATGCTGCTCGTGTTGCACTCGGAATTTCAGCCATGCGCCTCGAACTCCCGAGATCAACATAATTGCATGATAAGATGGGGCCTTTTATAATACCATATTGACAATAAGGAACCCCAACTAGTAATTATTTAGGCCCCTAGATTCAGTAAGTCTTCGCTTTCTTTTTGACCCTACTAGTACTAGGCTACGAGCGTTCCAGGCTGCCGTCGTTTCAACATATCGACGCCCGAATAAATAGAATAGGGTTTGGGGTTAAATTGTGCTCTAATTATAACAAGGGACCCCCAAAATGGCATGGGTAACCCGAAGAGTCCATGTAGCTAAATAGTATGTACATTGCCCTTAAAGTACTCCCTATGTGGGTGCATTGGGCCCAAAGTATATACTATTTGGGTACATGGACCCTTATACCCTAAACCCTTATAGATCCCTTATAGATCCCTTTAAAGGAAACCTTATGGTACCCTTAAAGGAACCCTATTTGGGTACATGGACCCTTGGGGTAATTGTTTAGGTCCCGATATTCATCTCTTTCAGCCTGCAGCTTCGGGATGCCTTGGGCCTCGTGACACATCGCCAGCCGCATCACTACGAGGCTGTTTGTTGAAACATAACGCTTCGTCGAAGAAGGATACCTGCGATAATCATAGGAATACAGCAGAACTCAACCCCCGAACCCTGAAACTTGAAATCCCAAGACTCCTCGACCCTTACCTCTAACGATGCTGTGCTCCCAAAACCTTCCTTCCGAACCACAAGTGTTTCTGTAGAGGGGTGTAGGGCTTTGGGTTTGGGGCACTGTGCAGTGAATAAAATCTCCGGGATCAGCCCTTGAGCCATCACAGCATTACAACATGATGGCAAGGGTTTAGGGCTTTGGCACCCTAAACATCCCTAAACCCTAGACCCAGTATATACAGGAATTTGAAGGGAGGAAGGCCTCAAACCCTAAAGCAGAATCCTGCAAACTGCAAAGCCCAAACCCACCCTAAAGCCCCAAACCTAAATCCCTACGCAAAGCCCGAAACCCGCTCTCTCCTTCTTGATGTGCGGGTCCACCACATTCACAAACTTTCGTCGCTTCGCCGAGATGTTGTCAATCTTGGGTTTAGGGTTTGCCTTAACCCCAAGTAGCCTAGCTTTTATTAATTAGACTTATATAAAGAAATTATATTAGGGAACCCTAAAAAGGTAGGTTCCTTAGGGTCAAGATATGGCTTAGGGATTTGGGGCTTCGGGGTGTATCATGCATCGAGAGTGCACAAGAACAGGGCTTCTGGCATAGTAAACTATACTTGTAGCAAGGAGCCCTCAAAATAGTGTTGGTAATTAGTCAGGCCCCTATAGTAGGGGTCTCGCTTGCAGATTTTGAGGCCTCGAGTTATCGTGTTCAGTGAATAGAGTTGAGAACTGACGGTTTAGAGTCGATCGGCTCCCAACTTTATCGGTTGTTTGTGCACTTGCACGTCGAAGTTCTCGGATCTAGAATTCTCCGTTCAAGATGCCTGCGCCACCACGGCTTTTGCGTGTAGGGCCAGTTGAGCTTGCCAGAACCCTGAGCGCGAAAACCCGGCACCCCAAAACCCTAAACCTCCAAAACCCCTCTACCCGGAAAACCCGAAAACACCCTTTCAACCCTAAAACCCCTGAACCCCCAAACCTCTGAACACTAAGTAAACCTCCAGGCCAAGCTTGACCGGCAAGCCGCAAATTTTAAACGCTACGGGCCCAAAGTTCACCCTTTCCTTTGCTCAGGTCCCAGCCATCTGCTTTGGATTTGGGAACGCGGCCGCATTCCACCTCGAGTTGAGGGACAAAAGCGTGATTTCAGGCGCTGTTTTGAGTTGGTGGGGTTCCTCTAAAGGTTCTAGAAGGGATTTGCACGATGTAGGGCTTGCTTCAGGGGCCTCAGGTATTGAACTGAACGGATAAAGGGGCAAGAAAGGGATCTTGGTACATATTCTGCAGACCCCTCTGTTACACCAACGGGCTCCCACGGAGATATCAGATGTTCGAAAGTTTCGGATGGGAGACAGGAGGCCCCAAATCCTGTGTTTGATCGGGTCTACTTGGAGGACCATGGGACTTAGTTAGTGAGGTTATAAGTACCTTAATTGGGGTTATAAGTAGTTATAAGTAGAGTTACCCTAATTATAACCCTAGTTACCAAGTCCCATGATCATTTAAGTAGAGTTTAGGCTCATAGAGCACTTTAGGGATGAGTGTTCAGGGTTGTAGGGCTAAGGGTGCAAGCTCCATCTTATCAGTCGGTCTCTTTCACGGGGTCGTTTTTTGGCAATAATTTAGTGGAGTTGTAGTACGTGATCCTGGCAGGAACATTATCTAGCAATCAAAAACCTACCAAATGCATGGCGCCTGAACCATTGAAGCCAGATCCTGAAGCCCACCGTCAAGCCCTTAGCGTTCACAGCAAGTCCTGCATCTCAAGTCTGCAACGTCTATGACATCCTGAGCCCTGCCCACTCTGTCTCCTCCACCCTGAACCCGAAAAGCCCAGAACCCTGAGCGGAAGCCCCAGAGCAGGCTTACACGACACCTAACCTAATCGTGAGCAGCTACATGGGAGTTTCCCAAAATTGTGGGCCCCTAATATCATACCCTAAATATTAGGATTTTTATTATAATCACCCCAAAATAAGGTACCCCTAATTTTCGGAAACTCCCACATCGGGATCCGAAACCGTGAACTCAAGCAAGCTCCTGGGACCGACAGCTCTAAACTCTGAGGTCTCAACCCTGCTCTGTATGAATCCTAGACCCAAGAGTAACCTAGGAATAAAAAGGGTGCCCTTTTTTGGTTTAAAGGGGCTTATAAGGGAACCTGAACCCTAAAAAAGGGAATAAGGGCCTACTCTAGGTGCTAGATAACACTGAGCCTGGAAACTCTGAATCCCTCAATGCCCTAAGGTAGAAGCCAGAAAGTTGGAACATCACATAACAGCACTATCCTCATGCCTCTTAATGAAGATGAAACAACGGCGGTCCCTACTCTAATCATGCTAAACACATGTTTCAGCATTACAAACTTTAAACCGGACTGAACAACCCTCGGCTCAGGCGGTGGCGAGAAATAGGCTTTGCCATCGGTATGCTCGATATCGAGCCTGAGAGCGGTATTGGGGAAGCTAGACCCAAACCCCAACACCTTAAAGCCTAAATCCTAAACCTCAAGCCCCCAAGCCCCAAACTTAAACACAACACCCTAAGCATGAAACTCCCAAAGCTTAGCCCAAATATCTCAGAACGAAGCTCCTGCAGTAGGGCTCACTGGCAAGGACCGCAGTGTTCAGGGCTGGGGGGTCTTAGGTTCATCCGGGCTTTAGGGTTTGGGGTGTCTGGGGTTTGGGGGTTAGGCTTTAGCTGTTCAGGGTGTGGGGTCTTTGGGGCCGGCTATGACGATAAAGTCGCGAAGATTGCTAATGTAGGAACCTGATTCACCCTGGGCCTATGAGCCCAAAATACTAGGATTCATATAAGGTAACCCTAATAAGGGCCCAAGGTTTCTTAAGCAGGTTCCTACACTACCAGGTTCTTACTATATCAACCCGCAGTGATGGCAAGGCATAAGGAAGGGTCCCGGCCAAATCGTGTCGTAGGGAATGTCGTACTTGTCGTACATGCTGTCAACGGTGGCGACATCCTGCTTCACAGGCCGACATGCTGGTGATGTCCACGGCAGAGTCACTGTCGGCCTGAAGAAAGTACAGCATGCGATGAAGTACGCATGTGGGAACAAACTATAGTTGCGACATGGCAGTGTCGTGAAAAACTTCATGTAGATCCCGCAGCTGAGGCCGAAGCTCTAACGACGACCCCCTTCCTTCTTTGAACTTTGCCGTCGTCTGCAAGAGCATCGACGTCACCACTACCATCATCGGCAGTATCTCGTTATCCATCACTACTACAGAAAGAAACACCAAAGCCACTACCACAATATTTACAACTGCCCAAACACCGTCAGCCCCATTGCACCCCTACCTATAGTCTCCATCGTAGTTCCTTTCCTTGGTTAACCAAAATCTCTATTATAGGATCCTAACCATAAAACTGGTCAACCAAAAAAAGGAACTACAATGGAGACTATAGGTAAATGTCAGGCCAGCCTTCTCACTCATGTAGTTCCAGCGGCACTGATGCTTTCCCAGGGCCCACATTCCAGGCATCGGGGCGTGGCCAGTGAGATCGTGGAACTGCCTGACCAAAGGATGCAACAAAACAAGTCCGCTATGGTTCCGAAATGTCCCTAATACAATCATAGAAAGTATAGCATGCCTCCAAACCCCATTCTGATTATTGAGGCCCCTGCACTACGCCCGCCCGAATGGATACTTCCTCCCCATCCTCTATGGCTTTGAACGACAGCACCCCAGCATCATGGCCTGACTCTGAAAGCCCATACCGAGAGCTCGTAGTGATGCAGATTGAGAAGTTTAAGTGGCTTTAGGTCTGGATTTGAGGTTTATGATATCAAATTTTACCTTCTGGGGTTGCGGTTCCAAGGATCATGACTTGAGTGGCGGAACCTTAATCAAACGAATGCCGCGTCCCACCATCGGAGATTGCCTGAAAGATCTTGAAAGGAAGCTCCCGTATAGGTTTGTTTTACGGTCTGTGAGATCTCACGATAAGGGCTGGAAGGTTTCATCTAACTGAGGGTTCCCTATACACACACTTTAAGGCGCGGGCTCTCATCCTAGCCTATTCAGCCTTCCTGCCAGAGCCCTACTAGCGAAGAAGAAGCCCAAAGGAACATCAAGAGCAACTGAACGCTGGGTGATCCAAAGCTCGACAAGCATCCTGTCAAGGAGCATGGCTCCAATTGAACCCAAAATACAGCAGTTTCTTTCGGGGATACATAGCTCAATGAAGAGTATGACAGCCTGACAAGTTAAGTTCACGTAGCTACACAAAACCACTATGGCTCAAAAACCTAAATCTCCGGGGCGCCCCGCCCAGAGACACGTTTCGGCGTGGGCCCGACGAGAACCACGACGTCGAGCACGCCGCTTTCGGAGGTCCACCACGCATGGGCCTAGGACCAAGCTCGCCGAGGGGGTAAAGGCTTACAGCAAACTGGCAGCTTAGCTTCTTGTTCATGGACTGCGATGTAGAATTTCGGCCTTTGGAATCATTTTAAGTGTGATCGATCACCCTGTTCGTGCCCTGAAAAACCCGCCGGCGATGCCCTTTCGGGCTTGACTTATTGTCGAGGGTTGCACACCAGCACCCACGCAGGCCCCGAAGACCATGAACCTGAAGCGCTAACCGGCAGATAACACCAAGACCCAAGTCCGACAAAGGCCGTAAACCTAACATGCTAAGAGCTCTTGGTAGAAAAGCGCAAGACTGTGCACATCAAGACCTGCGGGTGGACACCCTGGTAATACAGGCGTCGTACTAATCAAAGTACGGCAAAGGAGAAGACTATACTAGATATCTTATATGTACAACAAGGAAACCTGGGGAATAGGGATTCATTAACAAGTCCAATCTCTCATTGTACAGTCTTCAATGCAAGAGCACCCTGATCCTCCAAACCCCAGACTTCCTAACCCTCCCTACATCCTACATCCTACCTATAGTCTCCTTTGTAGTTCCTTTTTTTGGTTAACCAAAACCAATTTGTAGGATCCTAACCATAAAACCGGTTAACCAAAAAAAGGAACTACAATGGAGACTATAGGCTTCAAGGCCTTCACCCATATGGGAGTTTCCGAAAATAAGGGACCCTAATATGGTACCCTAAATAGTAGGATCCTTATTATTAGGACCCCCAAAACAAGGTACCCCTAATTTTCGGAAACCCCAATATAAACCATGACATCCCCCAAACACTTGACATCCCAAACCCTAGCGGTTCTGAGCTTTAGCTAGCCCTACAGGTCCACAGACCCATGTAATGGAGACTCAGAGTCAAAGAGTACACGATCTCGTTTTCTCTTGCTATCTATCTATCTATCTATCTGTGTATATATCTACATATATATATACAAAATACATATGTATATAAACATGTATATATATATATATATCTCTCTCTCTCTCTCTCTCTCACTCTCTCTCTCTCTGACAATCTACATGTTCACCGAAAGGGGATGGTCTGTAAGGGGGGTCACCATGATAGCGACTGCAGCCAAAGCCTTCAACCCCAAGGCCCGTGCAGCACCGCCCTTGGTCTCCTCTTCACAGTTTGCGGTTTAAGGTTTAGAGTTACATTTGCTGTTTCTTAGCGGATTGTAGCAGGGCTGCCAAGAAAGCAAAGCAGAAAGGTGTTATAAGAAGCTCTGACTACATGCTGGGGGTCCTGTGGCGAAAGGGCGAAGCCCTCTAACCCTCAGCCCGTAAACGCGTTGTACAAGGGCTTCTGTAAGGGCTTCGTACGGGGCCTTACTAATTGGAACAGGCTGGTAGGGTATATTCCCATAAACGTAAGCGGAACCGCAAGGAACGCCAACAGTAACTGTCAGGGGTTCCAAATCCACATGGGCACATGGACCCTGAAAGTACATAAGCTAAATTCGGGGGTTCTTAGTTCCTACTTAAACCCCAAAAGCAGGCAAGATACTGGCCCAGCACCTATGAAGGGCTAGTGTTCTACATACTTCTAGCGCCAAGGTAGAAATTCGATAAGTTTAGGCTCCTTGTCAGGATGAGGTCAATGCGTCTTGGGGAAGGAAAGCCTCGGAGCCGCTAGAAACAGCTGCTTAAAGAAGTAGCTTCATGGGTAGTTCTCTAAATTCGCGTCCCTTTTAGGGTTTAGGGTTTAGGTTCAGCAGGTCTGGTTCGAGCAGTTTCTAGTTGAGCTTGCAAGTTGGATCTGGCAGAATACCCACCCACCCAAAGAATCCCATAACATGAAGAAATACAAAGTTTTATCACTACCTTCAGCTTAGTTCAACACCGTCAACTTGTCCAAAAGCTTTGAGTCCTTAAAACTTCACTAAAGCTTCAAGGGTGTGGTATCCTGAAGCCCAGACCCTAAGCCCTAAACCCTAAAGTCCAAGCCCTAGGCCCTAAACCTTAAAGCCCAAACCCTAGGCCTTAAGCCCTAAAGCCCAAACCCTAGGCTCTAAACCCAAAAGCTCAAACCCGGTGTTCACAAATGGATTAGGGTCAGGGGGGGGGGGCGGGTCGCCCCCCCGACCCTAATCCGTTTGTGAACACCGGTGCTCCGGGGTGCAAAAGACAGCGGTGCTCACAAATGGATTAGGGTCGGGGGGGCAGCCGTTCACTTTTCATTAGGTTGTAAATACATAATGATATTAGGGTTTAGGGTTTTGGGTAGTTATCTAAATTGGGGTCCCTTTCGTGGTCCTTTTTTATAAGGGGGCCGCCCCGTACTATTTTAGGAACCTCAGGGGACTCTCATGTCGAGACCTGCCCCCATGGCGACCTTAGAAGCTACAGAATCCCACTCCCGCAGACGCCAACAGCCCAAGAACTGTTTGTAGTTAGGGCTTTATGACTCTGTTTAGGGTTTAAAGTTCAAGCTTTAGGGATTAGGTTATGGTTCGGGCTTTATGACTGTTATGAACCAACAAGCGAAACTAGCAAATATCCCACATCGGTACGTACCAAACCTTGCACTTCGACCCTCAATGCATTCTCCCCTCTTCATCAGCCCCCCGCAGAGGGATCTCCTCGAAGAGGGTTTTAATCCTTTGGCAAAAACCATGCTTTTGAACACCCTCTTCATCAGCCCCCCGCAAGAGATCTCTAATCATGACCCCAATCGCTTCATGGCCCTCCTTGGTGTCTCTCTCCAGCTTGACGAAGGTCTCCTTTGGCTAGAACAGCTCGGGACAGTTGAGAGTAACTCGTATACTGTCAGACCCCCAAAAGTCTTACTGCATGGGGTTTACTTCCTGTTGTTGACGAGTATGGTTGACCCCTTGGGGCCTATGTAGCTTCGAAGGCCCACAACCTCATAGCCTACAAGGGGATTTCCGAAATAGGGGACCCTAATATACTACCCTAAGTAGTAGAATCCTTATCCCAGGGACCCAAAAGAACGTACCCCTAATTTCGGAAACTCCCACATGGGATGCTTGTAATTTCACTAGGTGCAATGCAGATCTACTGAAGACTGCCCCAACACATGAGTAGTTCTCCAAATTAGCATCCTTGTTTAGGTCCCCAGAATAACACGGCACCCGTATAAAAAGGACCCGAAAAGGAACACGAATCGGACACGAATTTAGAGAACTACCGGAGATTGAAAGGTTTGATATAGGGACCTCCATGATTACGATAAGCGTATGTTGACGTATGTTCCTGTGCCAACAGAATAGGGAACCTTAAGGGATAATGTTGGCAACTTTTTCAGGCTTGAACATCACAGGCTTGGCATGATTTCGCGGCTTCAGGGCTTTGCGGTTCAAGATCGACGGGTGCTCCAGAATGCCAGGACTACACGGCCGTTTGCACGGAGTGGGTGCAGTGAGTGCAGCCTTCGCGCTCAGGATCTGCGATCCCCAAGACAACAGCTCCTGAACTCAAATTCTCGAGAACGCCTACCCTAAACCATAAACTCCAAACCCTAAACTCTTCTATAAACTCTAATTAAACCTTAAACCCTAGACGCTGAGACCTAAGACCAGAAGACCCAAAGCCCGAGTTCCCAACCCCCCAGGCTCCACCCAGCCCAAGATCTGAAGAGCCAACTCCGAGATCCACACCCATGCCCCAAAAAACTCCAAAACCCCTGTTCAGACCTTAGGGGTTTAGCGGTTTAGGGGTTTAGGGTTATGTTCAGACCTTAGGGGTTTAGGATATTTAGGGGTTTAGGGTTTAGGGTTTTGTTCAGACCTTCGGGTAGGATTTAGGGTTCAGACCTTAGGGTTTAGGGTTTATGGCGATTTCGGGGCTGGCCGAACCAAATACTCTGAGGGCGAAGGCCGGACCGCACCATGCACAACCCTGATTGACCCTTAACCCTTACTCGGAGGATCATGGGACTTAGTAAGTAAGGTTAAAAGCACCTTCATCGGGGTTAAAATTAGTTATAAGTAGAGTTGCCCTAACTATAACCCTAGTTACTAAGTCCCATGATCCTTTAAGTAGACCCTAAACCCTAAACCCCATAGATCCCTTTAAGGAACCCCTATAGATCCCTTTAAAGAGCCCTTTATTCTAACCCCAGTTACTAAGTCCAAATGATCCTTCAAGTAACCCAAGACACAGAAGTCCCTAAACCTCAAACTCTGAAGCCTGAGATCATAGGGATCCTTAGGGGTGTAGGGGGAGGGGGGGTAGGGGGGCTTAAGGCCCATAATAAGGACTAATAAGACCTATTTAAGGAAATATAGTCCCCTACACCCCTCCCCCCTACACCCCTAAGGATCCCTATGATTGAAGGTTGATGGTTAGGGAAAAAGTAGGGTTTTAAGTAGGGTAACTATACTTATAAACCATTTCAGGGGACTTATAACCCCACTTATAACTACCCAGGTTTAGGGTTTAGGGTTTAGAGTTTAGGGTTTAGGGTTTAGGGTTTAGGGTTTAGAGTTTAGAATTTAGGGTTTAGGGTTTAGGGTTTAGGGTTTAGAGTTTAGAGTTTAGGGTTTAGGGTTTGGGGGAGCCTGAGACTCGGGCTGAAGGGTTGATCCACAGGAAGCCCGAAGCCATGGCAGGGAGACCTCGATTTCCCAGACCCCCCGGGGGAGGATCCAAAAAGTAGATCCCTTAATGGGGGATCCTATAAAGTACCCTTAGTAGTATGGGGCCCCAAATTAGGGGATCTACTTTCTAGATCCTCCCGGGGGTCTGGGTAAGGATTGAAGCCTTGTTATTTGAAGGTCGGGCGCTTTGTTGCTTTTTGGAGGTAGCAGTTTTACAGTTTTTTAGAGGTTAGCACTATAGCTTTCTTGTTGAAGCTGTTGGAAGTTGAACCTTGAGTGCTTGATGTTAGCCCTAGCTGGGTTTAGGGCCTAAACCCTAAACCCTAAACTTTAGGGTGTCACGGCTTCAGGGCCTTAGTGTTTGAGGGCTTCAGGGTTTCGGGGGTCATTGCAGTGGGGGTGTTAGGGTTTTCGATGTTGGTGGCTCTTTGTTTGGGGCTTAGGGTCCCTGAACCTTCAAGTAGTAAACCCTGAACCCGACCAGAGAAACCTTATCGTCAGGTGCCTTGTAGAACCCTGAAAGGCAACCTTGCAATGACGGAGTTTATAAGGGTTTGGGGCTACGATCTTTGAAGATGATAAAGAGGCCGGAATAACTAGCAATAGTGCACCACTATGTTCCCGATGAAATTATGCATCCAACACACTTTTATAACTGCTCAGGCGTCGACATTGAGGGCAGGTGTTTGAATTGTAGGGGTTTAGGGTTGCATTTAGGGGTCAGGTTGGTAAGGGCAGCATCTCATAAATGTGCTATCCGTCTTTCTGTACAGGACCTGTATACACAACATCAACAAGAGCGTGTCGAGACCATCAACAAGATGGCGAAGGAACGCAGAGAGCCCAATACCCCTTAATTAAGGAATACGGCTTAAATTATATGGGGCCTCATATTATGATATAAGCTATATTCCTTAATTAAGGGGTATTCGGCTCTCTGGGAATGCACACCCCCAAACTGTTTTCTCTTCGACCCGGCCTCACGCTGGAGCTTATGTTCATGAATTTGTTTAACCCTAAGGGTCCATGTACCCAAATAGTATATACTTTGGGCCCAATGTACCCATCTAGGGAGTACTTTAAGGCCAATGTATATACTAGTTAGGTACATGGACCCTTAGGGTAATCTGAGGTTCGCAGGTGTAGAATATGGTTTCCTTGTTAAGTAACGAAAGTTGGGAGTTTCCGAAAACAGGGGACTCTGATATAGTACCCTAAACAGGAGGATCCTAATTTTCATGACCCCCAAAATAATGTACCCCCTAATTTCCGGAAACTCCCATTTGAATTCCTTAATTGACAAGACCCGAGCCCGAATCACCAAGAACTCAGCAACCCTTTCCCACGGACCCAGACCTTCCAATCGGTGGATGGCCCAGATCAGGGGTATGGCACCATAAAGTGCCATGGGCTCGTCGATTTCGTACCTGAGGGGTTTAAACTCTTGGGTTTAGAGTGCAGGGCTTAGTGATTTAAGGCTTAAGGTCTATGAATTTTAGGGTTTTGGTGGAAGCCTTAAAGTTTAGGGATTTAGGGCTAGGGTTTAGTGCCCGAAGCGTTTGGACGCTGAGAGCTGGCAGGGGTTCAACAAGCTTCAGGTGACTTGGCCGGGGGTATAGGGTTTGGGGTCTTAAGCTTTTGGGCCTTCGAGACCCCGCTTAACCCTAAGCACCCTAATCCAAAAACCGCGAACCTTGAACCCTTCACCTTACCTATAGTCTCCATTGTAGTTCCTTTTTTTGGTTTAACCAAATATATAATTAGGATCCTACAAGGTAACCCCAAAAAGGAACTACAATGGAGACTATAGGTATACCCTAAACCTGGGGCACTCGAAGACATCCAAGTTGAAGAACCGGTACGGCTCCTCGTAGAAGGGCAGGCTCGCCTGCCCAGCGCGGGAACCCAAAGGGCTCATGGTCTATGGTCCGCCCCCCCCCCAAAACCCATCTGGGAGTTTCCGAAAATAGGGGTACCATATTTTCGGGTCCTTATAATAAGGATCCTACTATTTAGGGTACTATTTTTTGGGGGTCCCTTATTTTCGGAAACTCCCATCTGGTGAACCCCGGTTCATAAATCTGATCCTGTGGGTGCGACCCAAGTCCATGATCTTCAACCCCAAACCCTCTACGTTTAGGGCCTTAGTTTAGGATGTGCCAGGGTTTGGAGCCCCAGCTTTTGGGGAGGTGAGGCTATAGGTCTGAAAGCCTTGTAATTACCTATAGTCTTCATTGTAGTTCCTTTTTGGGGTTACCTTGTAGGATCCTAATTTATATATTTGGTTAAACCAAAAAAAGGAACTACAATGGAGACTATAGGTAGTGATTTGGGGACTATGGAACTTAGGAAACGGATTGCAACTGGGGATCGTCGGCATCGTAGTTCGGCCTGCCCTAGCTCCAGCCCTGCTTTGCCCTCCTGATGCTCCAAACGGATTAGGGTTTAGTAAGAGTCAAAGTTTTAAGGGTTTAGGGTTTAGGGTCTAGTAAGGACTTGAGTTTAGAGTTCGGGTTCTGCATGGCCACGCAGCATGTGCAGCTGAACCACTGCTCGCGAGCCCCACGATGCGGAGTGATTCGTGCTGACGCACGTCAGCTTTCGGCTGACGCCCATCGTTGTTCTTCGCCACCGTCGCGTCGAAAAAACCTGCGGCATACGGCAAAGACCGCGACACTGAAGGTCTTGATCTCGGCTGGCTGGCGGCGTCAGAACGGCCGACGGCTCTGCAAATTGGACCTCGTCTTGGGGTCGACTCTAAGCCTCTTGCTGGCATCCTGCTGCGTCTTCAGCTCCTCCTTGATGTCCACATGCCGAAGCCGCATCACATACGTTTACGGGTTTATGGAGGGTTTATGGAGCGGTGGAATCGGGTTCTTAGCTTGTTTAGTTTGCCGTGTAAGTAGTGTAGCAGTGTAATGCGCAACTGCTTGGAGGCGAAACCCTAAACCCCAAAACATCCTAAAACCTTAGACCCTAAATCCAAGCCCAAAAGCCTAGCCCCTGAGGAAGGTACAGGTTTGGGCATCTGCAGCTTAGGGCTCAGGGTTTCGAGGGTGGTTCAGGGTCGAAAGCCTTGTCTCCCAAGCCAAAATGAAGGTCCCATAAGTCTGAGTTCCTAAGGGTCCATGTACCTAAATAGTACATACATTGGCCTTAAAGTACCCCCTATGTTGGTACATTGAGCCCAAAGCATATACTATTTGGGCACATGGACCCTTAGGGAATAGGACTAGATTGGGTGATTAGGAGGGGTTCCAGGATGTCCCAGACCTTTCTGGGTTCAAGGGCCATCATAACTATTCCCTAAGGGTCCTAAGTACTGATATGGGGACTACTTCCCAAAAGCATAATAGTATATAATTCCTAATGCGGCCTAATATAGAAACCCTACATTCTACTATATTGGTTTTGGACCCTTTGGGATTGGGTATACTCGAGTTCTATAGGGACCGGGGCCGAGCCTTACACCCCAAATCATGCTAGACCCCTACATAAACCCTTCATCCTAAACCTAGGATGCCCAGTAACCTAGGAATATAAAGGGCTCCGGTTTTGGTATTGGGTAAATTATAAGGAAAGGGCCCACTGGGAGGCTTAGAAACCTTGAGAAGCTCAACATTCTGGGTCTGCAAATGCCTCTCTGCACACACGTTCGGCCTTGGTGGCATGCTCCGGCAGACCGAAAAGGCTGGGGACGTCACCCTGGCACAGCTCGACAGTTTTGGGGCTGCGATCCTTAAACCCAAAACCCGAAACCCTAAACCCTAAGGTGGCGTTCGAATGTACGGCATGGCCAAGGAGGTACGGCCGAGCCATCAGCCCGAAACCCTTAAACCTGCAAGCCCTAAACCATGACCCGACATGCTCCAAAACTCCAAACCCTCTAAGCCCTAAGTCCCAAAAGCCTAGACCCTCAAAATGGCAGGCGCGCGAGGAAACTGACATCCATGCCCAAGGAAGCAGGTCCTGACCGGCTGGAATCAACGATCAGGTCGCTTGTGTAGAGAGGGCTACAGTACTACAAGGGTTCCAGGCTTTCGAGTTTAGGGGTTCAGGGTTTGGGGCACACAGGGTTTAGAAGAAGAGGGTGTATACGGTTTAGGGATAAGGGCTCCATGAGGGATATACTACGAAGGTTCGACAAGGTTACACAGCTCAGTATGAAGGGTTTGTGTGGGTAGCTACCCGCGGTTACGGTACAGGTGACCATACGTCTACGGGGCCCGTAGCACAGGGTTCCTCGCATCTTGCCTCGCAAGAATAGACACGAAATACTGCCACCGAAAAGTGTAGTCAAAAGAACACCATTTTGTGTTCGTCATCTTTTGGCCTTTTGGCGTGAGTGACACAGATGGGCGGTTGTGAATATTAGGGTCCCTTATGGGTCCCTATTATAATACGGCACCTATTCTTTAGGGTACCCAAAAACGGACCCCAATATTGAGAACCACCCAGATCTTGAATCTGGGGTCCCGGAATCCTGCGGACCTCACCTGAACATCCTAAGCCCCCAGATGCACCGAAAACCCCGCCTGACCGCGAAATCCTCAAGCCTACTTGGAGGGGCAGGGGACTTAGTAAGTCGTTCATAAGTAGGGTTATAGTTGGAGTAACTCCACTTAGGGTACTTATAACTCTACTTATAACCTACTTACTAAGTCCCCTGCCCTTCCAAGTCAGGCCCTCAAACCCTAAAACCGCTGCAGCCTAAACGCATAAATAAACAAAGCCTTCAAAGCATGCAGCCGCCAAACCCTCAAACCCCTTAAGAGCTAAAGCTTCCAAAATCCTAGCGCGACAACCCCGACGCAAACGGCCTGGGGTAAGGGCTTGCACCCTGAAGACAAAAGCTCGAAATCTCTGGAAAGACCTGAAAGCATCAACGATAAAGACTTCACAGAGACCTCAGGCCTAAACCCCCCACCCTGAACCCTAAACCCGTAGATTCAAAGCCTAAATCCCAAAACACTACTTGCAGGTTCATGGGTAGTCAGAAGTGGGGTTGTAAGTCCCCCAATATGGGTTTATAACCATAGTTATCCTACTATAACTAACCCTACGTAAAACTACCCCTGAACCTCCCAGTAAACCCTTTAACCCTAAACCCTGAACCCTAAATCCTGAAAAAAACCCGAAGCCCTAAACCCTATAACCCCCCCTAAAACCTACTTCCCGAACACTACATCCTAAACCATTAAACCCTAAATCCCAAACACTAAATCCCAAACCCAAGCTCCCCAAACAATTCGAGCTGCATGCACCTCGGGGTTTCTGGTCCGTGTGTCCACCGAAGGGCTCTTCCCAGAGTCCCTGGCATTTGTGCGGGTTTAGGGATTATAGGGGTTTAGGGCTTAGGGATTAGGGTTTAGGGATTAGGGGTTTAGGGTTTAGGAATTAGGGTTTAGGGTTTAATAATCAGGGGTTTAGGGCTTAAGGTTTGGGGTTTAAGGCTTTCGGGGAGATGGGTTCAGGCCTTCAGGATTTGGGATTATGTTTTGGGGCTTGAGGGTCTTGGGTTTAGGATTTAGGGTCTAATTTGGGGTTCTAGGGGTTTGCGGCTTGGGGCTCGACCAAAGGCTTCTGATGCTGAAAACTGGTTTAGGGTTTAGGGTTTAAATGTGGTTTGTATGGTGTTTGCGATCGACTTCTTCGATGTGTCTTGTGGGCCCGTGCACTGATCTAACAAGTCTGGAAATTCCTTGCCTTGCAGGGTTCGTCCATGCTTCTAGACGCTTGATAGCGTCTGCGGGGGGATCGAAATCAGGATCCGTGGCTGAATGCCTGACAATTGATCATCATTCAGTTGCCGTTAAGATACCGAGTGGTGTTTATGCTGATGCTGAGGATGATGACGTTGATGATTACGCCTGCAGCTTCTCAGCTGACCTATAATTAGTTTGAGAGAGTGTGCCTGGTTAGCTCACTACGGACAGAGGTAAGTTGTGGGTAGTGTTACATTCTAAACTAGCCTTCACTGGATTCTTGCCAAGGAACTTGAGTTAAGTTACCATGATAAGGATTCAGGATCTCTAGTAAACAATATTGCTTCATTATGGCAATTTAGAATAAATTCCTTAACCAGAGCCCAGTTGAGCCACATAAACCCGACTGACTCCCGAAAGGAGCCCGATACTTAGCTTACTACCTGACTTCAAGTCCGAATATGCACCTCGGAAACATGAAATGCTTCTTTTAGGGAATTGGATTCGACATGTGGGGTTCAGTGATTCAGGGTTTACGGCTGAGGGTGCATAATTAGGGGCTTGTAGATATCGCTAACCAGACATGGCTTATTCCTCTGACAGTGAGTGGTAGTGGCTCGTAATGCACATAGCACGCTGTCCTATACCACCGACCCTTGATTCGCCTTCCGGCCTCCTAAGCCTGACTCACAAACCATTAACACAAAGCTCCCCAAATTGACGATTACATCCTGAGGCCCCTAGACCCCTAAACGCTGAACCCTATACCCTAAACCCTGAACCCTAAACTCCCTGGCCCCTATAAACCCTGAACCCCCTAAACCCTGAACCCTAAACTCCCTATCCCCTAAACCCCCAAACCCTAAACCCTGAACTCCCTAACCCCTAAACCCCTAAACCCCTAAACCCTGAACCCTATACCCTAAACCGTGAACCCCCGCACACCCGGGTCCGACACTCAGCAAAGAAGCAAAGGTGCAGGGCTATGAGCTGGAGGCTTTAGGCTAAGGGCTCCAAAGCGGTTTAGGGTTGCGCTATCAACCCCAAACCGGAATCAAACCTTAAAGCTAAGCCCTATCATTCCTTAAACCCTACGCTTAACCCGAGTGATTCAACTGGTCGAAGTCGCGTTGGTATCCAGCGAGTGAGGATGCGCGGCTGCATCAAGCAAGACCTTGATCAGTTTCCCAGAGAGCCCAAAACCCCTTAATTAAGGAATATAGCTTAAACCATAGTATGAAGCCCCATATAATTTAAGCCATACTCCTTAATTAAGGGGTATTGGGCTCTCTGGGGTCGGCGCACATGAGCAGCCCGGGTCTGAATGTGGGGGTTTTCAGGTCTACCGGGTTCAGTTTAGGGTTTAAGAGTTAAGGGTTAAGGGCTTAGGGTTTTTTAAAGTTGAATTGACTGTTACGTCTGCCTGCAGTCGGCTCGCAACTACATCCATAAAGGCCCTCACATCTCCACGATCATCACGGCAGGGAAACACCACAGGGTTTAGGGTTTAGGGTTTCAGGGTGTGGGGTTCGAGATTCAGGTCGTGAGGCCTAGGCTTGGGCCAGTTCAGCCACTTACTCAAAGGGGAAAAGGACGGACCCTTCATGGGGACTCCTACCCTAAAATGGGCTTTATAATGGGTATATAATGGCTATATTAAGGGTGTATACCTAGGGGTCCTCATTAAGGCTCCCCCCTTTTACCCTTGGACTTATGGTTTTCAGGTAAGGTGCAGCCGTAGCATCTGCAGCCGTCCCGGAGCTGCTGTCTGGCGGCAATCGCTCCTGGGTCAAGCAAGCAAGTGCTGTGCTGTGGCAACCCTAAGGGTCCATGTACCCAAATAGTATATACTTTGGGCCCAATGTACCCATATAGGGAGTACTTTACGGCCAATGTATATACAATTTAGGTACATGGACCCTTAGGGTAATAGAATATAAACAGATCCATGCTTATGTGGCTTAAGGTTTCGGGTCCTTGTAGTTGAAGGTTACTCTTGGGGAGTATACAAATCCTGTGTACTCGGACCTTTCGTAGAAGCATCTGTCGAGTTCTTACGATTAGGTCTTCCGTACTTGCTGGTCCTTATCTTGTTGTCTGGATTAGGGTCTTGTCACTTGTCTGAAATCGCCAGAAAAAGCCAGGAACAGTCACAGGCTTGCAAAGCGCGACTACGAATGATTGCAGTTATGGCTTCTTAGTGCTTACGAGATGGTGTGTCCTTCGCTGGCGACGGAAACATCGAGTAAGATCGCAAAACAACAGAGAGACTGTCGACAACACCACCACGTGCCATTTCGACTTTCGACCTCCACCAATTTCCGAAACCACCAATTTCCGAAACTCAACCTCACGTCGGGTCTGCATAATCCCTAGAATCACCCCAAAACGACACTATGCAGGATTGTTAAGGCCCCCGATCGATTCTAGAATCCTTGTGGTAGTCCTTGAAGAAACCTTATTAAGATTCATGCTCATATCCGGTTTTGCAACTTCGCAATGAGCTGGGTTCTTGTCAAGACATTCAGTTTAAAAACACATGTTCAGTTCAAAGCCTAAACCTTCAACCCTAATCCGTAAACCCCCGAACACTAAACCCTAAACCCTAAACCCTGAACCCTAAACCCTAAACACTGAACCCTAAACCCCAAACTAGGAAACCCTAACTCCTAAAGCCTGAACCCTAAACCCCTAAACTCTGAACTAAGTTCCGCAACGAGAACTTAAGGATTCGCCTTGGGCTTCCGGTACCTCTCGAAGTTCAGGAGGTTCCGGGCATTCAGCCTCCAAAGGGTGTAGCATAGGGTCCTTTTGAAGGGCTCCTGTAAGGGTTCTTCAAGGGATTTGGGAGTAATTAATAAAAACTATACTAGGGGTTTTGGGCTAGTGGGTGTTTTCTGAAATTTTAGGGGTTTGGGGTTTAGGGGGTGGTGAACGGTAGTAGGGACTTGTGGGTTTTAGGGGTGTCCGGGTTTGGCTTTAAGAACAAGGTGTAAGGTTTGCGGTTCAAACTTTTTGGTCGGTGTGTTTCGCGGGCTATCCTGTTCTCCTCGAATGTCAGGACTTATATGGGAGTTTGGGGGATTGGACTGGGTGCGGGAGTATACCATTGCAGGTTCTAGGCTCGAGGGTTGGATTACCGTCAAGAATCATTAGACGGTCCTGGCGTTTATTAGCCGCACAGTCGTTCTTCTACCGGTCCCAAACCCAAAGGGTCCATGTTCCCAAATACTATATACTTTGGCCCTAAAGTACCTATATAGGGACTACTTTAAGGCCCATGTATATACTATATAAATACAAGGACCCTAAGCGAAAGAAACTCCAGAACTGTCGGATGAAGAGCTCTTCCGCGGAGGGGCTCGGAACTCTGTTGTGAACCTCCACTTGGAGGATCATGGGACTTAGTAAGTAAGGTCATAAGTACCTTAACTGGGGTTATAAGTAGTTATAAGTAGAGTACTCTATGTAATCATAACCCTAGTTAGTAAGTCCCATGATCCTTTAAGCAGACCTGTCCACAGATTCTGTGCTGACTGAACCCTGCGAGCAGAGGTCGTTGTCGGATCCGGCAAAGCTCTTTGTAAGTCTCTTGACACCCTAATATCCGGATGAAAGCTCCAACACCTGCATATATTGTTAGTCTGTTATGTAACCTGGAACTAACCCTAAACCCTAAACCGTGTAACCTGAAATAATCTGATACATGATGGGTCTGAGGGATGTCGCCCTCAGCACGTGGCTGCAAGAGGGGTCCACTGCACCGAAGCTTTGCGCTTCAGCAATCTACTACGATAACGACTCCGTGGACGCTTTCTCCACACTGAGGTTTAGGGTTTAGGGTTTAGGGTTTCATGCACAGCACCTATTCGTACAAACTCTTGTCGGTACACTAGCCCGGCCATTGGACATTGATGCACACAAGCATTATGTTAGTCCATTGTTGCGGTGGGGGAGCTGTCGTATCTCAACAACCCATGCAGGCCCGACGTATCAAAGCTACCCAGAGAGCCCAATACCCCTCAATTAAGGAATGTAGCTAAAATCATAATACGAAGCCCTATATAATTTCTTAATTAAGGGGATTAAGGGGCCCTCTGGCTAAGGGAGCCCATTGGGGGAGGCCCAGAGCTTCGACAGTCGCAGGGAAGAAGAGACTCAATCGATCTCAACCCCTCCTAAGTTTACTCAATGGTTACAGGGAACTCCAGAAAGTTGGAATATGGTTTCATGGTAGGATACACTAATTTACCATAGAAGGGTTAGGATAATCATATTCCAACTTTCTGGCTTCTACTGTAGGGCCTTGCATCGAAATCATAAACAAATCTAAAAATCTCAAATCGGTACCTAGTATAGGTGTTGTAGCTTATTTTTCGTTTAGGGTTGACAGGATTACGATTAGGGGCTTTCGGGTTCGGGGTAAGGAGGTTTAGGGAGAGCCGAATCACGAAATTCACGAAGCCGCAGTCAAGGATCCATACTAATTAAGAGCCATACTTAGCACAACTTGAACTACTTCTACACTGAACTTAGAACCCTAGCAAAAACTACGATTTTAGCTGCCCCTCGGGATTATATTAACCAAAAAATAAAATTATTTCTAAGTACCCCTAAGTAATTGGGGGAAGACCCCGAACCTGAAGAGCAGGAGAACCAACAAAAACCCGAAGCTTTTCCTTTCTGCTAACTTGCCTTCAAAAATTGATCTTCATTTTGGCGCGCAGCCCTGCAACCCTTAGCCCCAATCCAGCAGCCCTAAATCCTACATCTACAAAACCCTGAACCGAAATCCCTAAATCCCTGAACCGTAACACCCTAAGATAGAGGTCTAGATATTGGCGAATTCTGCAACAACACTATCTACTTCCCGGATCCCAACTGCATGTTATGAACATAAAGGTATCTGGCGCAACATATAAACCACATGCACAAAAGGCCGGCAGGTTATGCTACGATGAAGATTAGAAAAATCGAAGGGTGGTAAAATAGCTGCCTGGTTAACTAGTGACAACATGCCCTGACATCTACCACAAAGTTATACGATGTCATTATACATTGGAAGACTATTCTCATTATTCAGGCCCCACATACTAAAACCCCCAAAGAACCTTAGATAAAACACCATAACAAACCTCTTCTAACTTTATGAGTCCGGGCCTCTGCAGGACTTTGCCCCCAACGGAGACCTCCAAACCAAAAGGCGCGTGCTGCAAGGAGGCCTGCAGATGAGATTGGAGACGGTTCAGGCTTCAGGATTTAAAGACTACTTAAAGGATCATCGGACTTCGCAAGCAGGGTTATAATTAGGGTAACTATGCTTATAGCTACTTACCACCCCAATTAAGGTACTTAGAACCTTACTAAGTCCCATGATCCTCCAAGTAGACCCTAAACCCCAAACCCCATAGAACCCTTGAGGGAACCCCTATAGATCCCTTTAAGGAACCCCTACAGATCCCTTTAAGGAACTACAATGGAGACTAGAGGTAGGGTTTCGGGGGGGTCATTTGGGCCTAAGGTTTGGGGTTCAGGGCTTAAGTTTTCGGGTTTTGGGGTCTTCCTGTACTGTAGAAGCCGAAAAACCCTGGGATTGCGTTTTGGGGTAATGGTGCACTGCATTCTGGGTTGCTTGTGCAACTTAAGAGCCCGAGAATGGAAAAGGGTTGTGCAAGATAGTACAATTAAAGCAGGAACCTAAAGGAATGGTGTTGGAAGCTATCCCGACCCCACTGGACTGTCCTGTGCAGCTCCCTTGGTGGGGCTAGCCATGCATGGTCAGAGTTACGACACTACAAAACAAAATACCATGCAAACAAGCATGGAGGTATAAGTGTGGGGCTTAAGATAGGGTTTACTTCGGGCTCATAAGGCTTAGGCTTGGGGAGCTCTGGAGATTGCCTCGGGTTCAAGCAAAGCTTCTACGGCTTAGATAGCTTGCACATGAGATCTGCCTTTAGATTAGGCTGTTAATAGGGAGTTTGGAGGGCTTCGATAGGCAACTACCGGGCTGAAATCTGGTGGCTCATAGCGCAATCAAGGGTTTAGATTTAGGGCTCATCGAAGGTCTAGATGGGAAATCGTTGGTGTTGCTTTTGGGTTTACGCTGGGCTTTAGCGTTGAGGGTCTCGCGGACTAAGCCCCAAATCCCAAAATCCTGAACCCTAAACCCGTATGCTTCCAAACCCTATCCCAAATCCCATAAACCATGAACCCCTCAACCACTACACCGGCCTCCACCTGCACCTTTTCGGCTGTTTCGAACTTGAAGATGGTTGCACCAGCCGCCTCTGTCACAGTGACCTGGCTACGGTTTCTTGTTTCGGGTTTTAAGAAATCCTTAAAGGCTCTCATATGGGAGTTTCCGCAAATAGGCGGTCCTAATATAGGGGGGTCCTAGTATAGTATAGTAGGATCCTTTTAATAAGGGCCCCAAGATAAGTTAATAAGGTACCCCTAATTTCTGAAAAACACCCTAAACCCTAAACCCTAAACCCTAATTTCTGAAAAAAAACTCTATATCAGCATCCCCATTCATGATAATCCTTGAAAGGGAGAGGCGTTGAACACTCAACTCCCAAGGTCCCTTCCATTTAGGGCTTCAGGGTTTGGGTTTAGGGTTTAGGGTTTAGGGTTTAGGGATGAGGGTTGAGGGTTGAGGGTTGAGGGTTGAGGGTTGAGGGTTTAGGGTTTAGGGTTTAGGGTTTAGGGTTTAGGGTTTAGGGTTCCCCTCCTCCACAGAGCCCTCCGGCTGCTCTATGGCTCATGCCTATAGAGGCTGCATGAAAAGTCTTGTAAGATTCAAACGTATACATGTACGCACTTACATCTCTATATACAGGTGGGACGCAAGAAAGGAAGAACGCTCAACAACCAAAGCAAAATAAGTACGATGTCGTCAATCGATTGGGCCCGTAGGCTCAAGTTAACAAGTCTTGGGGTCGCTCCTAGCAGGAAGTTGGGAATTAAGACTTGAATAGCTTGAAGGTTCCAGCACCCCCCTGATTTAGAAATCCTGTAGTCTGGACACTGAGTGGGTGTGTCTGTAGCCGTTTTCTGAAACCTCCATCCACTCACCATTAAAATTAAACTTTGCAGGAACCCTTAGCGGAAGCTAAACCCAAAGCCTTGAACTACTCCCCTACGGAAATCCCAGTATTGACCCCTTAAAGGAAACCTCCTGACCCTGATGTGACCGTTCGCGCCTGGGCCGCAGCCGGTGGCGGCTCCGCCACCACGTCGCCGGGTGGAATCTCATGACCTACATGAGGCGCTCTCGGCTTTCGGTTTAGGGTTTGGGGTTTGGGGTTTAGGGTTTCGGGCTTAGGGTTTGGGGTTGCAGGTTTAGGGTTTTAGGGCTGAGGGTTTTAGGGCTTAGGGCTTAGGGTTTTAGGGTTTAGGGTTTAGGGCTTAGGGCTTTAGGGCTTAAGGTTTAGGGCTGAGGTTATAGGGCTTAGGGTTTAGGGTTTAGGGCTCAGGGTTCCTTTGCAAATTCTAGGGGGCGAGGCGCCTCAGGGTTCTGTTTAGGCTTCAGGGATCAGGATTGTCAGGTGTAGGGTGTCTGACCGAGCAGGATCGTAACAAATCGGGTCGATGTGGGAATGCGGAACATCACTGGCAGCAGCTACTATACTCCTATTAGTATGATTAGTCTTGTGTTTTCTGCGCGACGATGACGATGCTCTGACACATGAGAATAACAAGCAGTCCGCATCCACTACGTTGGTTCTGATGGCTGCCAGAGGTGCGGTATGCAGGAAAAGAACACCCCCTAACGTTTGCAGCCTCGCAATGGAAGTGCATCTGGAAAAACAGAGGTGCGTTAGCCGTACCTGCTCTAACTGGTGTGTGAGCATCCAAGTTCGCACCGAGAAGTCTCGAAGGCTCGCGCCAAACGACGAAGCATCTCTTCAGTGACATAGCCTGAAATAGCTCTATACAGACACGATGTATACCCCGACCCCCTATTAACCCTAAACCCTATAAGCCCTAAACCCTAGACCCTGAGTTCAAGAAAAAGCACCCTGCACTCCCACTGAGAATCCCCACGTTTGTGCAGCGGCTCGATCTCGTTGAGCCGTATCCGGACCATTCCTGCCGCTTCTCTGCTTCTGTTTATGTAGTCGCTCAGTGCGATGACTTGGGGGCAAATTACAAAACACTAGGTAGCACAAGTAGAGGTAGAAGCAGCAGCAGTAGAAGCAGCGGCAGCAGCAGTAGCGGTTGTAGCAGCAGTAGCGTGGCAACAGCAGTACTAGCAGCAACGGCAGCAGCAGCAGCAGCAGTAGCAGCAGTGGAAGCAACAGGATTTGTAGCAGCAGCAGCAGCAGCAGCAGCAAGCACAGTAGAAGTAGTAGTCATCGTCGTGCTTTAGGTGGCAGTGATAGGGGCAGTGCAACTCGTTCGACTGGTCGTGAGTGTGGTGTTAATGGTGATAGTCGCTGCATTAACCGGAGCCCGGAGCAGTATGGTGGCAACAAGGCCATCATAACCCCATCATCATCATCGTCATCACCATCATCATCCTCATCCTCATCATCATCACCATCATCATCCCCATCACTATCTTCTTGTTTATCATCATCAACTGTCACGAACAACATCATCATCGAATACACCGCCGAGCTCACCACCATTGTCTCGAGCACAGTCATCACCCTCATCACCACTACCATCGTCATAATCATCACGGGCCATCGGTGTCATCTTGCTCACGTTATCCTTATTCATGTTATCCTTCTTTTTCTCGTGAAGTGCAACCAGGCTTTGAGTGTGTAACACTGTGGGCTCCCCTGGTGAAGACGTCGTGAAGGGTGCATGAGTTCTTGTTAAGGTGTTTAAGTTAAGTTACCACAATAGAGTCTATAGAGAACTATAGCAAATAATATGGCTTCCGTCTAGATTATGGTAACTTAACCTAAATCCTGTATAATTTGGTTTCCTTCTAGATTATGGTAACTTAGCCTAAATCCTGTATAACTTGGTTCCTTCTAGATTATGGTAACTTAACCTAAACCTTGAAAACAAGAACCCAGTTGAATTCAATCCCAAGTCAGCTCTCAGTTTCACTGCGTCGGGGACGGAGGGTCTGAAATGTAGGACTTCATGTAGGGTTTAGGGTTTAGGGTGTAGGGTTTAGGGATTGCGGTTTAGGGTTTAGGGCTTGGAAACTCTGGCTTGGTGCTTTTTGTCCGGGGTATGTCTCGAGCCCCGGGGCAGGGTCTAAAGGTTTGGTGTTTCGGGTTTCGGGAGTATTGTTCACGGTCTGGGGTTTGATGGGGCTGTCGGGTTTGAGGGGTTCGGGCTTCACCGGAACATTCGGAAATCTCTCCAAATTCCATCAGGTATTGCCACTTCCAGTTGCGCGGCTTGTCGCCCTAAGCATAGGCTGTGGTTTTAGTTGAGCAGTTTAGAACCCACTAAGCCTTCCGCCCATAACCCCTGCTCTCATGGCTTCTGTGATTCTCTCGGGTTTTCAGTTCTTCCAATCCGACGCTTTCAAACTGCGGGCTTAGGACTCTTGGCATGCTTCCTTGCATCCCGAAAGCTTTACGATGGCCTGAGCTGTAGATGTTCAGCTTTAGCAAAAGGTGCGCATCGGCCTTGCGAGATCAGGCAGATGGCTCCATTAAACTAGATACTACACTGTTGCTACACTTAAGGAATTGAGGATTTAGGGCTGTCGCTAGGCCTTGGGGTTCAAGCGGGGGGGGAGGGGGGGCTTGAGGTAGGTTTGGATGTGGGGCTGCATGAATCATTTACGGCTATTTGGGGTTTAGGGTTTTGGGATGCCACATCTAATCTCAACTGTTGTACTCCGGAAGGCTGTGGGTGAGGATTTGGTCCCTGAGGGGTCAGCTACGCCACTAAGAGTTTCATCGTGCTTCAACTCTATAGGGTTGGATTTCTAGGCGTGGCGTGAGCTTTGGCAGTCTTTATGCTGAAAGCCTATGTGGGTTGATGGGCAGCTGTAGGAGGGGTCTGGAGGATGCATCTGAGACAGTACCTACTTCGGCTTTCAGCTGCAGTTCTGGGTTTACCCACGCGAAACCGCTCGGGATCCCCGAAGCCATTAATCCAGCCAGGACCCTAAACCCAAATGTGAACAGTTTAGGCTGTAGACGGTGCATGTCGGAACCTCGCTGGCGTGCTTCACCTGAAAGCTGTAGCCACCTTCCGGCAGCTGCGTCCTCGAATGCTTTCTTGCAGCGACGGGAAAGAAGCATGCAATCTTCGACAACCTGTTTCCGCACACAAGACTTCAGCAGTAGCTGTAGCAGTAGCAGCAGTATAGGTAGCAGTAGCAGTAGTGCTTAGTAGTAGTAGTAGTAGTAGTAGTAGTAGTAGTAGTAGTAGTAGTAGTAGTAGTAGTAGTAGTAGTAGTAGTAGTAGTCATAGTAGTAGGAGTCGTCGTCGTAGTAGTAGTAGTAGTAGTAGTAGTAGTAGTAGTAGTAGTAGTAGTAGTAGTAGTAGTAGTAGTAGTAGTACTAGTAGTAGTAGCAGTAGTAGTAGTAGTAGTAGTAGTGGTAGTAGTAGTAGTAGTAGTAGTAGTAGTAGTAGGAGTAGTAGCAGCAGTAGTAGTAGCTGTAGTAGTAGTTGTTGTTGTAGATGTAGTAGTAGTAGTAGTAGTAGTAGTAGCAGCAGCAGCAGTAGTAGTAGTAGTAGTAGTGGTATGAGTAGGGGTAGCAGTAGCAGTAGTAGTAGTAGTAGTAGTAGTAGTAGTAGTAGTAGTAGTAGTAGTAGCAGCAGCAGCAGTAGCAGTAGCAGTAGTAGGAGTAGTAGCAGTAGCAGTAGCAGTAGCAACAGCAGTAGTAGTAGCAGTAGCAACAGCAGTAGTAGTAGTCGTCGTCGTCGTAGTAGTAGTAGTGGTAGTAGTAGTAGTAGTAGAAGTAGTAGTAGTAGTAGTAGTAGAAGTAGTAGTAGTAGTAGTAGTAGTAGTAGTAGGAGAAGCAGAAGCAGAAGCAGAAGCAGTAGCAGTAGCAGTAGCAGTAGTAGTAGTAGTAGTAGTAGTAGTAGTAGTAGTAGTAGTAGTAGTAGTAGTAGTAGTAGTACTAGTACTACTAGTAGTAGTAGTAGTAGTAGTAGTAGTAGTAGTAGTAGTAGTAGTAGCGGTAGTAGTAGCAGTGGTAGTGGTAGTGGTAGTGGTAGTGGTAGTGGTAGTGGTAGTGGCAGTGGCAGTGGCAGTGGTAGTGGTAGTGGTAGTGGTAGTGGTAGTGGTAGCGGTAGCGGTAGCGGTAGCGGTAGCGGTAGCGGTAGCGGTAGCGGTAGCGCTAGTGCTAGTGGTCGAGGTCGAGGTCGTGGTCGTGGTCGTGGTCATGGGTAGTGGTAGTGGTAGTGGTAGTGGTAGTGGTAGTGGTAGTGGTAGTGGTAGTGGTAGTGGTGGTGGTGGTGGTGGTCGTGGTCGTGGTCGTGGTTGTGGTCGTGGTCGTGGTAGTGGTAGTGGTAGTGGTAGTAGTAGTAGTAGTCGTCGTAGTCGTAGTGGTAGTGGTAGTGGTAGCGGTAGCGGTAGCGGTAGCGGTAGCGGTAGCGGTAGTGGTAGCGGTAGCGGTAGCGGTAGCGGTAGCGGTAGCGGTAGCGGTAGCGGTAGCGCTAGTGCTAGTGCTAGTGCTCGAGGTCGAGGTCGTGGTCGTGGTCGTGGTCGCGGTCGTGGTCGTGGGTAGTGGTAGTGGTAGTGGTAGTGGTAGTGGTAGTGGTAGTGGTAGTGGTAGTGGTGGTAGTCGTGGTAGTCGTGGTCGTGGTCGTGGTCGTGGTCGTGGTCGTGGTAGTGGTAGTGGTACTGGTACTGGTACTGGTACTGGTAGTAGTAGTAGTAGTAGTAGTAGTAGTAGTAGTAGTAGTAGTAGTAGTAGTAGTAGTAGTAGTAGTAGTAGTAGTGGTAGTAGTAAGTAGTAAGTAGTAAGTAGTAACTTAGTAGTAGTAAGTAGTAGTAAGGAGTAGTAGTAGTAGTAGTAGTAGTAGTAGTAGTAGTAGTAGTAGTAGTAGTAGTAGTAGTAGTAGTAGTAGTAGTAGTAGTAGTAGTAGTAGTAGTAGTAGTAGTAGTAGTAGTAGTAGTAGTAGTAGTAGTAGTAGTAGTAGTAGTAGTAGTAGTAGTAGTGTAGTAGTAGTAGTAGTATTAGTAGTAGTAGTAGTAGTAGTAGTAGTAGTAGTAGCAGTAGCAGTAGCAGTAGCAGTAGTAGTAGTAGTAGTAGTAGTAGTAGTAGTAGTAGCAGTACAAATACAGATACAAGCAGGAGCAGCAACAGTAGCAGTGCTGCTGTGGGTGTTGCTGTCGCTGTCCCTGTCCCTGCTGCTGCTGCTGCTGCTTCTTCTGGCTGCTGCTGGCTGCTGGCTGCTGCTGCTGCTGCTGCTAACGAGGCTCCTGGGAGGGGCTGTTGCTGTTGAGTGCTGTTGTCGCTGGTACCAGTTACTAATCATCGTCATCGTTTTGGTCCTGCTCTGTCCATGTCATCGTCTTTTGATGGTGATGGAGCTGGTGGAGGTGATACAGGGCGGCGATGGTTGCGGTAGTGGTGGCTGTGGTGCAGTAGTCCTTGCAGTGGCGGCGGATGTTTTGGAAGTATCAGTCTAGCAGAAGCATCACCACTGCACATATGTCCGGCACAAAAACTCGTGACGCACATCAGCAGAGACAGCAGAGATGAGCACTAGTTCCTGGCAAAACCTTTCCGGTGACTACAGCCGGCAAAAACCAACAGACTTCAAGTCACAACCCCTCAAGCGCTCACGGGTCCTGGTCTGCGGAAGCACCGACCACAAAACCTTCTCCCGCTCTGGTCTGGCAATCCAGGTCTGGTACCTCCCAAAGCCCGATGCGGTCATGCGGTAGATGCTGTACTGTATTGCGTCAGCGAGAAACCAGCTGGTTTCCCCAAACGGATCACATCGCGAGGGCGTAACTAGTTGGAACACAGCATCGCGCCACCCTTGAAAGCCTTATTACACCTGGTCAGATCCTCTTAAGACGAATAACGGATAGTAAGTAGTAGAACATGACCAACATGTCTACTTGTGCTCTGTATAATTAAGAACCATGGAATCGGAATATTGCCGGTTGTTGAGGCGCCTTCTCCAAATTCCACAGGTCCTGGCTTCCCAGAAGAACACCAACAGCCACCACGACCTGAAATAAAGAAACCACACGCCAAACCGAAGAAACACCGCATCCCCGTAAACCCATACCATAAAATGCCTAACCCAAACCCCGAAGACAATGCACCAGAACCCCTGAACCCTAAACTCCAAACCCGTAACCAGGCGAAACGGATTTCGACCCTAAGTAGTAAAGAAAGCCCAGATGCCATAAGCCCCAAAACCACAGAAAACTCAACCGTGAACCCTAGTATAGGGGCCGTAATAACTAGAATAGGGTTTGGGGGCCCATTATAATATGCTGACTATACTTACAACAAAAAACGTCCAAAATGGTATAGGTAATTGTTTAGGCCCCTTTGCCGCCCTTATAGTAGCCCTGAAACCACGTATAGGTAAAGCCCTGAGCCCGGCAACCCTGAGATGCCCTTGATGGGAGGCCAAAAGGGGGGTTAAAGGGACCTATAAGAGTTCCTATAAGGGACCTATAAGGGTTCTATGAGGGCTTTAGGGCTTTAAGGCTTTAGGGCTCTAGGGCTAAGATAGGGGGGGGTTAAGATTCTTGGGCTAGGGATTCCTTAATATATGGGTGGTTGTCAAAATTATGCTCCTTTTTGGGGTACCTTAAATAATAGGTGCCGTACTATAATAAGGACCGAAAAAGGAACCCTAATATTGACAACCACCCATATGAACCCTATTCTGGGAACCCTCATCCCGACTAAACCCCCATAGGCTACAACCCCTTGATAGGGCCCCAAAAAAGCACATAAGCAAAAATTAGGGTTGGGATGTCCCATATAAACCCCCTTATAACGAAGCCCAATAAGGTAGGGATATCCCCATTAAACGCTTATGCTTATGTGCTTTTTGGGGTCCCTATAACCCTAAACCCTACTTTAGGCCTCCCGTGCACCGGCCTTCTACAGAAGGATCCTTGGGAACAAGTCCTGAACTTGGATCGGTCCACGGACTCTCCTTGAAAGGCCTTGGGAAAGCTGCGTGGAGTCTCGGCTCTACTTATAACCCTACCCTACTTCTAACTACCCTAAACCTTAATCCCTAAAGAACCCTATAGATACCTTCAAAGGAGCCCTACTTATAACCCTAATTATTAGATGTTTAGGGAGATTTCGGGGGTTTAGGGTGTTGAGGAGTAGGCTTTTCAAGACTTCAGGGTATGAAGTCTGGGTCTTGCGGCTTCTAAGCTTCTGGGGTCTGGAAGCTGCAAGGTTCATACAGACCCTTAGGGGCATAGAAAGAAGGGGGTTGGGGACTATACTTCCTTAAATAGGCCTTATTGGGTCCTTAGTATGGGCATAAAGGCCCCTCACCCCCTTAAGGGTCCCTATGAAAGGCTGCCGGGGATGTTTGGTATTTGGAGCTTGGGAGCAAAGAGCAAAGGACTCCAAGAGCTGCAAGGTCCGAAAAACCATGGAGGGTTAGGGTTTCGGGTTTAGGCACAGTTTATGGCTCAATGCGGTTCTTGTGGGTCAAGTGATCCTAAGATTTAGGATTGGGATGGTTTCCTAGGTCTAGAATCCTTCTGGGATACTTCTGGTCCTCTGCCCCTGGCTCCGGTGATTTTTGATGTTGGCAGGATGACACATTGTGCACTACAGTGCGTGACATGTTGGGACTTCAGGATGCTAGACCCCTACGGCTCCATGTACCCATATAGTAGATACTTAGGCCTTAAAGTACCTATATAGTGGCCCCTTTAAGGCCTAAGCACCTACTATATGGGTACATGGAGCCTTTGGGGGCTAGATTCGACTAGGATAAGCTAGACTAGACTAGACTGGGATAGATTGCACTACACTAGGCTCGGCTGCAACATGCCTTCGTTTGAAATATGATATGCCTAGCCTAACCCAACCAAGTAATTAGGATACTCTCATATTTATATATATATGTATATATGAAAGCACATACACATCGAACCTAATCTTATCTTATGTTGTACAGTAGAGTACGATGTAGTTTGATGTAATGAAATCAAAAAGTGTAACCTAATACAAGATGATATAAAACAATCTACTGTAGTGCAATATCATATCATATAGCGTAATAATGATATGGTACAACACAGCTTAATGAAACAACACAAACAAAACATCTTGCAGCACAACATCGTACGCATAATTGCTACTTGAAACTAAACAACCACCCTCAACCCTAAACGCCAGAGCCCAAACCCAAACTCCAGGGAAGACTCGAGATGCCAGGGCATAACAGAGGCAACACAACCAATCTAGGATGCCCAGTAACGTAGGACTAAACAGGGCCCCCATTTTAGGTATTTGGTAACTTTATAAGGAACAAAGGGAATAAGGGTACTCTTGGGCATCCTAGCAATGATTCGGAGTAGTGCAGGGCAGGGACCTTGCTGATTAGAGTAGGGCTTTGAGTGTATAATACTGTATATACCTTTATTTAGGAAACTTGAGGAATTCTCTTACTAACTATTCGGGCATACTGGCGGGAAACGGAGTTATGTAGAAGAAGAAGCAGGACTGGGGACGGGGCTGTCAATGCAAGGAGAAGCACTGCACGAGAGAGCAGTCTTCTCAACACCTTGACATTGAGAGACGGTTTATGATATAAACCCTGCATTACCCATAATTAATAAGGAATATACTATAATTCCCATAGTTTAGGGTCCTTAAGGTAATGCAGGGTTCATATCATCAACCGGAGCTCGCAATCGGAGCTCAGCTTGGCGCGAACCTTCTCTTATCTTCGGTTAGTAGGGAATGGAAGGATGGTTGTAGTAGTAGTAGTAGCAGTAGTAGTAGTAGTAGTAGTAGTAGTAGTAGTAGTAGTAGTAATAGTCGTAGTAGTTATAATTGTACCCCATTCCTCCATTCCCTACTAACCAAAGGTAAGTTCTTTGACTGTTCCCTGCTTCGGATCCTGCTTTTGCCGAGGTGTTGAGTGCGACAAAGCCGATGACCACCACCGAAGCACTCAGCCCATACCAGATTACTCGCTGATGACTAGACGCGCAAAATGCATAGGCTCATGGTATTTAGACTTACGCAGATTGGTCGATACTGATACTTATTAACTACAGACTCATGAGAAGATGGCTCTGTAGTGTCAGTCGTGACGCCGTGGGCAGCAAAATTGCACAAATAATCTCAGTAAGCATGGTGCTCAGAACATCCAGGCTACTAGTGAACATGGAATGCTGATGGGGCAACAAGAACACTCATGCTGCAGCAGTAAGAAAAGTCTACGAATGAACAGGAAATTCAACCCCCATCCATGCAGTTAACCAAGAGGAACTGCGAACAACCATCCACAAACATACCACCAGCACCACCACTGCACCCGTGACAACAACAACAACAGCGGCAGCAACAGCAACAGCAGCAGCAGCAGCAGCAGCAGCAGCAGCAGCAGCAAGCTGCAAACTGCAAACAGCAAGCAGCAAGCAGCAAGCAGCGAGCAGCGAGCAGCGAGCAGCGAACAGCGAGCAGCGGCAGCCGCAACGGCAACGACAACGGCAACGGCACCAACCACAACAACAACTCGTTACTACTAATCATAATAACAATACTACTACTACTACTACTACTACTACTACTACTACTACTACTACTACTACTACTACTACTACTACTACTACTACTACTACTACTACCACTACCACTACCACTACCACTACCACTACTACTACTACTCCCACCACTACCACTACCACTACCACTACCACTACCACTACCACTACCACTACCACTACCACTACCACTACCACTACTACTACTACTACTACCTGCTACTGCTACTGCTACTACTACTACTACTACTGCTACTACTGCTACTACTACTACTACTACTACTACTGCTACTACCACCACTACCACTACCACTACCACTACCACTACCACTACCACTACCACTACCACTACCACTACCACTACCACTCCTCTCCCAATTTGTCCACGCCCAACTCCGACTCATACACAAACTCCCGGGCCATGTTACCAAGGTTACCTCGTGCGACCTCCTTCGTCGCAGCCACCTTGAGTCGCCGGGAGACACCTTGGATCAGCGCATCCAACGCCACCTTCAACAGTCTCCAGAATTCCCGACCGATGCGCAGGAGACCTGGTTCGATCAGTTGCAGGACTACTCGACCACATCTGCTGTCACCGACTCAGACCCCACCGGAACCCCTGCTTCGGAGGACACAGGATCGACCCGGGCTCACCTTAAACCACTCAGCAGTGCCCTCAGCTATAGACCGCTATGCTGTCCGATCTGCGGGGTCGGCTACAGCACGCTGCAAGCTGTGCGCCTGCACATGCGCAAGTCCCACCAGACACAGGTCCGACAATCAACTCCTGCGCCGGAATCAGCCCCTGCCACCACACCTACCCTTGCCGCAGGTCCACCTACCTCCTCCTCTTCAGCTGCTGCGGTGACCATGGATCCCGACGCGGCCACGACCTTGGTCCCCAAGCCCGCATTTGCGGCGGATGAACATGCCCCGTTTGTTTGGCAACATGGCCGCGAAGGTCTACCGCAATGCCGACACTGCCTTCGGCAGTGTGACTCCTGGCACAACCTGCGCGTGCATATATCCACGAAATCCTGCCGAACCCTTGTGCCAGACGGCTTTCACACTCTACCCCCAAAACTCAACCTAAACCCGACACAACTCTACCATAGACCCGAGTGCCAGCCCTTTTTCCTAGGCACATGGGAACAGCTTGCCTCCTGGATGAAAAAGGCGTTTCCTCAGGCAGTGCAACATTGCCCGTACTGCCACCAATGGCTGACCCAAGCCCGCGGCCTCCGCGCGCACATTAAAGCCAAGCACCCTCCCATGATTGCATGTTGTGAAGAAGCAGTCCGCCGCATGCAGACCCACCGCAGGCTTTTGGCCCTCGGGAAAACCTGTCGCTACTGCAGCCTGTCTCTCACGGGAGCACCCATCAAGCACGCCACTGAGTGCGCAGTTTTGTTCCTGGTCCACCTGTTGCAAGCCACCTTCGAAATGCACAGTACTGCCCACACGGCCCAGGTCCGACATGACTCTGCCCTCGATGTTCAACACCCATCAAGTCAACCCGGAGAACCTGGAGGAGGCGACCATGGAGCTCAAGAGTATCGAGGCACAGGTACGCCTGATCCCGAACCCGCCGTCACCGGCGCCGAAGGCAGCAGACCTCCCCGCCCAGAGCGAACCAATGGACACCTCACATCCCCCACCGGCGGAAGAGACAGCGGGCAGACCCTCCAAGTGGCACCGCGACAACAGCAAAGGAGCCCCTCCTCCGGGCAAAGGGAAAGGCGCGGCGGGCCGAGGCCATCCGAACCAGTCGGCACCAGCAGGACGGTCTCGCCAGGAGGTCGCCCCTCCGGGTACCATCCTCAGCCTCCCTGGCAGCGCCAAGGACAGGGATACGGGCCTACTTCCGGCCCAGATCTCCACCTCATGTGCCACACCATGGCCAGGCTCCTCATGAGACACGAGGACGCCCTCTCGGTGCTGCAGCAATCCACCACCTGGATTCTCTTCCTCACGACCCAGACGGAAAGCACCATCCTCCCCAAGCTGTTCGCCACAGCCCAAGGTTGGCACGACCTGCGATGGAACAACCCGGACGCCATCACGCAGCCGATGCGCATCATCCTATGGCAGAAGCTGATGATGGAGTTGGCGCAGCGTGCGCAGAAGGTGATAGATCAGGCGGACGCACGGGAACAGGCTGTTCAGATGGAGCTGTACAACCCGAATACGGGATTTGGCTACCGCAAGTGGAACAACAAGGAAGGTGCCATGCAAGCCATCCCGGACCGAGAGCCGCTAATGGCCCAGAAGGTGGTGGAAGTGGCTCAGGAGCTGGCGACACTGAGTGTACAGCCACAGCTGCTCAATCGCTTTCACGCCACGAGGCAACTGGAGGAGAAGATGGAAGGAAGCACAGTCACCTGGCTTCTGGAAGTGGGATGGAGAGGGGAGCAGACCGCCCGATTTTGGGAGCTACTCCAGCTCCTCTCGCACAACTCCTCTCTCCTCATGGTGGGCTGCACCCTTCGCCCGGATCGCCTCCAACGATCAGCCCTGGCGCAGCAGCTCCAGACCCTCTTGCAATCCATGAACATTCCCATGCCACGTCAGCAGCCGAGACCTCAGCACTACTTCCGACATTGCGGCTTCACAACCCATCCAACTACTGCTACTCCCACGCTTGCCTCCTGACCTACCTTTGGATTGCGTCCCTGTCAACCTCATCCCTTCAGGTACTGGACCGGGAACCGATAAGGAGCTTCATTGCGCAGGCGCGCAAGCAGCAACAACTGACGCTGTGGTCCCTTCTACCATGGCGACAGGCACTCCGGCGCTGGACTAATCCTGCCAGACAGCACGATGCCGCGGACTTCCTACTACACCTTCACCAGGTATTAAATGGACCCTGCTTCCAAGGCCTCTGGCAATCTTATGATGACCGCAGAGTGCTCCAGGATGAAGGCGGGGTTTGTCCACTCATCCTTTCTGGTATCCAAGATGCCTCTACTGCCGTTGCTACCTCAGCCCAGTCCTGCATCAATCGTTGGTACTCGCAGAAACGTCGCCACGCCTTGATCTCAGGTACTGAAGCTGTGGCTGTACAGCTGAACAGATTCTGCAATGAGCGGGGCATTGCTACCAAAAGTGACCATCGCATCGAAGCAGATCAGGAAGTCCTCTTTCCTCAATGGATCCCCACCTCCACTGAAGTCATTTGGAGAACTTATCAGCTTCAGGCGATTGTCCAGCATATCGGACCTACTACGGTCACGGGGCACTACCGTGCTGCACTCAAGCCTCGCTCTGATGTTACACCCCTCTGGCATTACACAGATGACAACAGAGCCGCACAATCCATCCGCCTGAAAGCCCTTTCCACCTCCAGCTACATACTCGTATACAGACTGAGGAGTGCTGCCACTTCCGCATAGGCCCTTCGGGGCACAACGTAGTTAGTTCCGAGACGATCCAAGTGTGATCGTGCGCCACTGTGCGCCAGGTGATTCCTGCTCCAATCAGCGCATTGCGACTTTACCGTCCGCAGCGAGTGTGATGATGATACTACTACTACTACTACTACTACTACTACTACTACTACTACTACTGCTACTACCACTACTACTAATACTACTACTACTACTACTACTACTACTACTACTACTACTACTACTACTACTACGACAACAACTGCTGCTGCTGCTGCTGCTGCTCTTGCTACTGCTACTGATACTGATACGGCTACTGCTACTGTCATCGCTGCTGCTGCCGCTGCCGGTCGCTGCTACTGATACGTGTAGCTGCTACTGCCACTGCTACTGCCACGGCTACTGCTTACTGCTTACTCGACGACTACTACTACTACTACTCCTGCTGCTGCTGCTGCTGCTACTACTACTACTACTACTAACTACTACTACTACTACTACTACTACTACTACTACTACTACTACTACTACTACTACTACTACTACTACTACTACTACTACTACTACTACTACTACTACTACTACTACTACTACTACTACTACTACTACTACTACTACTACTACTACTACTACTACTACTACTACTACTACTACTAGGACCACGACGACGACGACTACTACTACTACACCTACACCTACACCTACACCTACACCTACTCCTGCTACTGCTACTGCTACTGCTACCGCTACTGCTACTGCTACTGACTGCTACTGCTACTGCTACTGTTACCGCTACCGCTACCGCTACCGCTACGGCTACCGCTACCGCTACCGCTACCGCTGCCGCTACGGCTACTGCTACTGCTACTGCTACTGCTGCTGCTACTGCTACTGCTCCTGCTGCTGCTGCTGCTGCTACTGCTAATGCTAATGCTAATGCTAATGCTAATGCTAATGCTAATGCTACTGCTAATGCTAATGCTAATGCTAATGCTGCTGCTGCTGCTGCTGCTGCTGCTGCTACTGCTACTGCTACTGCTACTGCTACTGCTACTCCTACTCCTACTACTACTACTACTACTACTACTACTACTACTACTACTACTACTACTACTACTGCTACCACTACTACTACTACTACTACTACTACTACTACTACTACTACTACTACTCCTCCTCCTCCTCCTCCTCCTCCTCCTCCTCCTGCTGCTGCTGCTGCTGCTGCTGCTGCTGCTGCTGCTGCTGCTGCTGCTGCTGCTGCTGCTGCTGCTGCTGCTGCTACTCCACAACTACAAGAACTACAACAACTAAAACTAAAAAACTGATACAACTGCTACAACTAGAGCTACAAGTACAACAACTGCAACATAGATTACAACTGAATGTTTGAGGCTACAACTGCAAATCCTTGTAAGCACGAGAAACCCGAAAAACCTGTGACGAGAGAAGCTGGAGGCCTCCATGGTGGGATGCGGCAAGGGGCCTCCTGCCCAAGCCAGGGAAGTTCCGGGATCAACGACATTGAAGATTCAGTGGTCAGATTAGGGCTTAGGATTTAGGGATATATATATATATATATATATATACATGTATGAGTTTATCTGGGATTTTATGGGTTCCGGGTTCATAATTGCTTTTGGGGTTTGGGGTTTCGGGGAGACCAGAGAGCTTGAAGCTTCTTCTGGGACGAGTACATGCGCTGAAACCGTTTGAGTGAGGTACTTAGACATGTACGATTTCGATATTTAGGGTGTAGGGTTTAGGCTGCAGGGTTCGGGTATGAAGTTAGGGTTGAGGGTTTAGGGTGTCGGGTTTAGGCTGTAGGGTTCAGGAAATGAAGCGCTCGCTCTACTAGCTTCCCACGCAACCCTAAACCTAAAACCTCTGCCTGTCGAAGCGGCGAGAGGAAAGGCATGTGATGATTTGTTCGAGCTCCGTTACGGAAGGGACTTGCGTCTACGTCCAAAGGACTCGGACAAGGTGAAGCTCCGTAGCCTTGAGCCCTAACATTCTTTGTAGGGACGAGGGTCCAGGGTTGCAGTTGATTTTTCGGGTCTAGAGTTGCCGTTTTCTCTTCGGAACTTTGTAGCACAGGGTTTAGTGTTCTCCGTGGACGGCCTCACGATATCAAGCCCTGATGCCAAATTCGCCAGTGGGGTTCAGAAACTCTGAACCAATCCGAAACCCTAAACCCTAAACCCTAAACTCAAACCCAAACCCTGAGCCGGATAAGGGACTGTGCACTGCCGTAAGTCGGCTGAAACCTGCATATGGGTGGTTGTCAAAATTACGGTCCCTGTTTGGGTCCTTGATATAGTACGGCACCTAACATTTAGGGTACCCCAAAAGGGACCATAGTTTTGACAACCACCCATATGTTCTGAAAGGGTTTTAGTAAAAGAAAGGGTTCTATGGGGCTTCAGGCCTTTAGAGACTCAGACTCAGGCCCGTCAAGGTTTGGAACCGCAACCCTTAAAACCCCTTAATCCTCCACCAACCCTGAGCCACCGGGCGTCATAAGCCCGAAATAATATAGAGGCGTAAATAATTATCTACAGTATTTCGGGGATTCCTTCTTATGAGTATAGAATAACTAGCCCCAAAACCCTATTCTAATTACTGTATTAAGGCGCCCTATATTACGACATCGCACCGGCCTGCGACCAGTCTTGCCTCACGCCCCTCCCGGGCCCCACCGCTGCTCTGATGCTAGCGACCCAGGTCGACAGCTGCTTTCGCGGAGCGCAGGGTTAGGGTTTTGAGAGTAAAAGGGCTCTAATATATAGATTAGGGTTTTGGGGCCCATTATACTATAAATACAATAAGGAACCCCCAAAAAAGTAGAGGTAATTAAACATTTAGGTCCCAAAAGTACTTGTTGGGTTGAGGGTTTAGGGGCTTTGGGGTCCGACGCCCTAAACTACAAGCACCACGGTTCATGTCCATAGCTTAGGTGAGCCTTCAGCATTCATGGTTTCGTTTCAGGCCATCTTGTGAAATGTACAGTGGTGCACAAATGCCGGTAGCATGGACAAACGATTACAATTAAGGATTCGTGTAGGAACCTGCTTAAAAAACCCTAGTCCTATCACCCCCAAAATAGTAGAAGGAACCCTAACTAAGGCCCAAGGATTCTTAATCAGGTTCCTACATTATAGTACCCTTATAGATCCCTTATGGTTACCCTTATAGACCCCTTTAAAGGAACCCGAATAAGGGCCCCCAAGGTTTCTTAATCAGGTTCCTACAGTAAGGGGTCTAGTGCTGGGGCTTCGGGCCTTGAGTTGTAGGTCGGTTAGTAGTAATAATAGTAAGAACAATAATAGTAATAAGTATAATAATTATAATAGTAATAATAATGATAGTAATAACAAAAATAGTATTAATTATAATAGTAATAATAATAATAGTAACAATAATGATAATGGTTTGAGACTGCAAGGTGGAAGGAGTTTGGATCGCAAAGAAGGGCCCGCGGAGATTGCCTTGCCAGGTCGAGGGAGCCTCTGTTCTGGGGTTAAGGATCTGGGAGGGTTCAAAAGATTCAATGGGATGTCACAGGCGGACACTTCAAAACAGCTGAAACATCAAACCCTTAACTGAAACCATAACCCCTGATTAAAGGACTGCCTGGGAGAGATCTTCTTTTCCCGGCTCCTTGGGTGTAGATTAGAAGCTGCCCCCACCCTGTAATAGTGACTATAAGGATTATATTAGGGCCCTATTACAGGGTGGGGGCAGCTTCTAAGGTGTAGAGTTTACGGCACAAGCTGGCCACAAGACGTTTGAGCGGAGGGCAGGGCTCGGACGACCTCCTACTTAAAGGATCATGGGACTTAGTAACTAGAGTTATAATAAAGGGCTCTTTAAAGGGATCTATAGGGTTCCTTAAAGGGATCTATGGGGTTTAGGGTTTAGGGTCTACTTAACGGATCATGGGACTTAGTAACTCGGGTTCTTAAAGGGCTCTTTAAAGGGATCCATAGGGTTCCTTAAAGGGATCTATGGGGTTTAGGGTTTAGGGTCTACTTAAAGGATCATGGGACTTAGTAACTCGGGTTATAATCAGGGTAACTCTACTTATAACTACTTATAACCCCAATTAAGGTACTTATAACCTTACATACTAAGTCCCATGATCCTCCAAGTAGTTGCTGAAGTCAGAAGCCCCCCAAAAAGTGTACACTTTCAGTTTTATAGTGGGTAATATAATTTCAAGAAGTGTAAAGTCCATCCACTATTATAGTGGGTAATATACTCCCAAAAAGTGTAACGCGTATCCACTCAGCTACTAAGACCTCACACATCCTGAGGCCTCCAGGCCGAAGCGCCTCAGAACCGCGAGCTCCAGATGCCTTAAGTTTCGAAATCCCTAAACCCTACACCCTAAATCCCTAAAGCCTAAACCCTAAGCATCGAAACCCCGACAAAACCTCCAAGAGGCTGAAAGCCTGCAGCCTTCCCCTCAGCCAGCCCACCTACCGGGACAGTGCACACAAAGACAACATCGCAGGAACTTCGTCCCGCTAGGACCTGTAAAGCATCGCCTTCGGCGAGGTCTGCGCATGGTTCGCTAAGAAAAAATGCGATCCGAGAGCTTTTCTGGCAACTGTAAACTCGGCGGTTGATCTCAGGATCTGGGCTTGCCTTTGAAGTAGTCGTACTGTTGTTGGGGTCCGTTCAACAAGCGGGCCAAGCCGACCTCATCATTCGTGATGCTGTGTTCGAGCGAGCCCGCTGGCACCCAATCGAAAACACCTGCCGAGTCACCCGACTTTGCCTCGAAGCGTCCCTTCGTTGCAGGCATCCCGATAGCCTCTGTCACAACAGATCTTCTGCGGGGCGCATGGGGCAGGACCTCATGCCTCGCAGTTTTCTGCGTGGCTTGTGGAAGACATCCGAGAGCCTCCTTGAGCATCTCTTCCGCTAACCTCCAGCTGACAGGCAGCTTTCTGCCATTGACGTGAGTCAGAATTTAGGGTTTGGTTTGTTGTAGGGTTTTAGGGTTTAGGGTTTTAGGGTTTTAGGGTCATGGTTTAAGGACGGATTAGGGTTTCGCCAGTGCTCGGGGTACGTTCGATTCCTTTGGCATCGCAAGAACGGGTTCGCGAGCCTGCTCCTTTGGAGCGAGGCAGCTTAACTCTAAACCCTAAACCTTCTAAACTCTAAACCCTATGAGCCCTGCACCCTAAACCCCACACCCTAAACTCTCAACTCCATCTTCTCTTACCCTAAGGGTCCATCTACCCAAATAGTATATACTGTGGCTTGAAATTGCTCCCTTACATACACCTTTAGGGTATTAATAGCGTAACCTTATCGCAGCCTAGGGAACACTTAGAGCTTATAGCATCCGTATATCTAGTACCCTTACAGTGGCCTTCAATACATTGATAGCACCTGATAATTAGGAAATATTAGGAACCTTCTCATACCCCTGCAGTAGCAATCTGAAGGTAAACTTGCAGTACCCTTACAATATGCTTATATCTTATCCTTGGAGGTTCATGGGGCTTAGTAAGTACAGTTATAAGTATCCGAATTGGGATTATAAGTACATTTAAGTGTAGCTACATTAATTATAACCCTAGTTACTAAGTCCCATGAATCTCTGAGTAGTGCCATACAGTATCCGTGTCTACATCAAGGCTACAGGCTCTGCTGGGTTGGAGAACCGTAGACCCAAACCTAGTATTGTACACTCTACAGACAGTATTAAACGGAAACACTGAAACCTGATGTAGAGTTGTTAGTTAGCTCAGAACATCAAAACTATATACCCTATAAGCCTAGCGTATAATTCCTGAACTCCACAACTCCAACAACAAACAGCCCTCAATTAACATGTACTCTGAACCCTCAACCTTGCCTTAGGGCTTCGGAGTGCAAGCTAGTGGTATAAGGTCGCGAGGCATCAGGGATGGCATAACATAGTAGGGTCGGACAAACTGGTGGCAGTATCAATTTGTGGTCACTATGAAAATGTTCCGCAGTGTACCGCGAACCCAGTTCGGATTGTTACGGTCCCTATAGTAACATGCAATGAATTCGAGTCGGTGCTGCTCTCTGCTGTCACCGAGATCGACTGCCATGCCCGTTCTTGACCTGGTGGCCTCAAACGCGAGGGACAGGCTCCGGGTGTAAGGATTATTCAGGGTTAGCGATTCCAGGGCATCTGAGATCGGCACTTTGTCGAAATTTGTCGAGAATGTCCGCCTGCGCGGCAGCGGCATCTCTGCATGAAAAAGGCTTACGGATGAAGCTTGCTACTGCTGTAGGCGCAGGTCAGGTGTGCTAACGGCACAGGTACCTTCTGTATACAAATCGGCTGTCGCACACCTACGTTTTTAGGCACATGGACCCCTCAATACACCAACTCAAAGGAGCCCGAAAGGGTGTATTAAATATTATGGACCCTTTTGTAAAACCTTTAGCGGGCCTGGTAGAGCCTTTACTATACCCGCCACAGAACCACAATAGAACCAACATGTTGTTTAATATTCGCTTGGATCGGGTTTATATGAACAAAAAATATTTCCGAAGGAGGCTATAGTTCAAGGAACCTTATGGGCACACTTACTCTTTGGGATGTTCTGTCCACAGAGCCTCAAGACAGAGTGGAAGTACAGTGCAACTTGTGGGACCGGCAGAAATGCTCTTATCAAGGCTTAGAGTCTTAGAGCTTAGGGGGTTTAGGCACGGTTTAGGGTTTTGGGATTAGGGTTTAGGGTTTAGGGTTTAGGGTTTAGGGTTTATAACTGAATATAGTTCGCAATATAGTACCAAAAGCAGAAGCAATCTACGAGTAAGGACAAAGACAGCAGCAATTTGCAACAGAAGCACTTGAGTAATCAGGAGTGCGAGCAGTAAGACTATGCATAGTTGCAAGGCAGCAGCAGTAGACGACGACGGCGACTACCAATACCGCTGCTCCTACAACCACGACTATAATCCTACTCACCACTCCTCGAAAAAACATAGAAACTGTTCTGATCAACAAGCATCACGACTATGAACTATTACCTGCATTCATGGCTTCTGGCCATGTGCTTCAGCTTAGGACTTGGGCGGCTCATGTTGCCAGGCTTCAAGGTTTAAGGAAGGTGCAAGAGGCAGCCCAATCAAGGCTGCGCATGGTACCGGGCTCAGGAGCTTAGGGAAGTAAACCCGCTTTGTTTGCTACACCCCGAAGCTCCGAAGGTTCCGGCCCCCTCTTCAAGGATCATTAAAGTTATAAGTGCCTTAACTGGGGTTATAAGTAGTTATAAGTAGAGTTACCCTAATTATAACCCTAGTTACTACGTCCCATGGTCGTTTAAGCTTGCCCGACATGTATGTTGGTTTACTTTTGGGTCTTGTTGAGGGTGTTCTTATACTAGCCCTTGCAATGAGGATCCTAGTTTTCAGGGTCTACCTTACGGTCCCTTGTTCTCTGAAACTCCCATTGCTGAAATCCGGGGTCATGGATTCTATCGTGCTCCCTAAAGCCGCACTTCCTAAACTTACTTAACGGATCATGGGACTTAGTAACTAGGGTTATAATTAGGGTAACTCTACTTATAACTACTTATGACCCCAATTAAGGTACTTATAACCTTACTTACTAAGTCCCATGATCCTCCAAGTAGGCCCTAAACCCTAAACCCCATAGATCCCTTTTAAGGAACCCCTATAGATCCCTTTAAGGAGCCCTTTTAGGGAACCTTACTAAGTCCCATGATCCTCCAGGTACGACGACATGGGACACAACAAGGGCGCCCTTTCTTTCGAGGTGAAACTCCTTGATCGAATCCTGCGCATGCACAGTTTGAGTTTTTTTGAATGGTGTAAGGGTTCAGGGTTTCGGGGTTTAGGTTTCAGGGTTTAGGGGTTTAGGGTTTAGGGTCTTGGGGTTTAGGGTTTAGGGTTCAGGGGCTTAGGGGTTTTGGGGCTTTCGGGTTTGGGGCTGAAGGGCTTCAGGATGTCAAGGTTCAGCGCTCTAGGCTTTGCGGGTTTCTCGGGTTTCGGTCTCGCTCTCCCTAAGGGTCCGATCCATAAAGGGTGTACCTTTAAGGGTTCCTTTAAGGGGATCTATAAGGGATCTATGAGGGTTTAGGGTTTAAGGGTCCATGTATCTACATAGTATATACATTGGCCTTGAAGTGCTCCCTATATGGGTACATTGAGCCCAAAGTAGATACTATTTGGGTACATGGACCCTCAAGCTCTGAAACATGAGATGATGCTTGGCTGGATTGCCTCAATACCTACTTGTCGGTATCATGGGGAACTAAAGGTTAACCTTGTTGGTTATGTGGGGATTATGTACGGGCTATACTACCCCAAAGAGGTTAAAGGTTACCTACTCGACTACTAGGAATATGATCTGCAGATTTGTCAGCTGGGATTCCAGACTTCATGGACCACCTAGCGCACTTGCCTAAACGAGAAAAATTGCACCGGAGGCTGCATCGTGATGTGATAGCCTCTGTAGATGCTTGAAGACCAAGAAACCTGGATCATAGGCACGAAATCCGAAAACTAAAGAACAGTCTGCGGCCGTTACGTGATGCAAGCTCCGGCACGAATTCAACCGAGACGTTGATCTCGGTGTGAAACTCGGTGGTCACCCTTACGCACCTCCCTCACGCGCTTGATCCGGCGTCTCCTGAGGCAAGCTGAACCTTCAAGACCCAAACCCGGAACCTAATGGATTTTTGAGGGGTTGGGCCATTGCTTTACACACTTTGGGGGCTTAGGGAAGCTTTGCAAACACCATCTCCTAAGCATCACCGGGATTTCTCCGAAGTATCCTTGAAACCTGCGCTGGAAATCCTGAAGCCCTTATCCCTAGCAAGGCTGGACTTACAAGGCTTAAGGTTTATGGGAACTTATAATCCCCTACTTGTCGGGTATCATGGGGAACTAAAGGTTAACCTTTTTGGCTATATAATATAGGGATTACTCAGGGGCTATACTACCAAGGCTAAAGGTTTCCTACTCCACTACTAGGCCCCTCTTTGCAAGCTTCGGAGAAGTCAGGGACCCTCATGGAAGCCTTCAGAGCAGGATCCACCGTGCACGCACCCCCGGGAGAGACAAAAGATGAGACGAAGCCGAGGATTCTCAGAAACCCCATATGGGAGTTTCCGAAAATTAGGGTACCTTATTGGGGGGTCCTTATAATAAATAAGGATCCTACTATTTGGGGTCTCCATCTTCGGAGACTCCGATAACCCTCTTAACGGGATTCGGCATCGCATGACCAGAATGGTCCCAGGCCTTTGCAGAATCATCTGGGAGTACCTGTGTGGCCTTGGTAGTATCAGAATCAAAACATTGAAGTTGATGCTGCTGCATGTCGTTGATGGTTCAGGATTAGAGTTTAGGGACGCGAAACCCTAAACCCTAAACCCTAACCCGGGAAACCTAAAGCCTTCTATAATCCCGCGCATGTCACTCAAGCGACTTTGGAAGCAGGTTGTACAGTAGAATGCTGTTTGTTCGGCACAACTCGTGCAAGACTCAGGTTCCTTCTTAGATTCTTGCTCCTGGCCTCTGAGGTGGAGCTTTGGCTTTTCGGTTTTCGGGCTCAGGAGGTTCGGGTTTTTGGAGTTGCGGTTTTAGTATGGAGGGTTTAAAAGATGTCTTACTAAGGGCCTGAGGCCTAGGATGTAGGGCTGGGGCCCTTGTCCATGCCCGGGCGAGTTGCCTTTTGCGTCTTTGTGATTTCGCGGGCGTGCAAAGCCGTGTCGAAGGCCCAACAGTCGGGAAACGCCAGAGAACACAGTAAAGATCTGAAAACCCGAGCCGAGGCACAGCCACAGCAAAAACACATCCAAGGTTTCCCTGAAGCGCGATCCGAAACGGTTCCCTGATATGATCTCTTTATTATTATAAGTCCTTAAAAAGGTAGGCTACTGGGGGTTAAGGTAAACCCTAGGCCCTAAACGCTAAACACAACCGACCCCGTAACTACAAACAAATGCAATACATTCCCGTGCGTGACGCCTATGAACTTTAAGCCTCAACCTTATAGAGCTTTGGGATTTGGGCTATATAGTATGCTATCCTTTTACAGCTTTGGAGTGGCTTTAAGGGAATATCGCAAACTGCGTTAATGTATCTGTCCGAATGGCCTAAATACAATACCAACAATGTATACCCCCAAGCGCTATTGAAATCATGAAGGCCCGAATATTAAACCCTGGCAGTAACTGACCGAACCCTTGAAGCCCTTCTAAGGAACCCTCTTCTAACTAAGCGCCTGAACCCGAAACCCCTAAACCGCTAAAGCCCTAAACACCTAAAAACCCTGAACCCTTAAGCCCTAAATCCCAAACCCCTACACCCTGAAACTACAGCCCCTGAAACCCCCAAAATCCCTGAACCCCAAACCCTGGCCCTTTTTAAAGGAACCCTCTTCTAGCTAGGCCTGGGCCCGCGGCCAAGTGTGCCAGGCTGTTGGTCTGCGAGGCCTTGGTTAACCCTGCGCCGAGGGACTCCTCCAGTCTTCCAGGCTCTGATTGACAAGGGAACTTCCGAAAATTACGGGGTACCTCAGGGTCCCTTTAAAGGGTTTCTATAAGGGATCAAGAAGGGTTCTATATTAGGGATTATGGTAGGATTATGGTAGGATTGTGGTAGGGAATATCCGAAAATAAGGTCCACACTCATCTTCTTATTTTGGGATCCTTATAATAAGGATTCGGAAACTCCCATATTTGGGCTTTGGGTTTGGGGTTTAGGGTTTGGGGTTTGGGGTTTTGGGCCGGCTTAGGGGTTTGGGGTTTGGGGTTGGGTTTCAGGGTTTAGGGTTTTGGGCTTGTGCTTCGGGCTTGCGGTTTAGGGTTTTGGGTTTGGGGTCGGGGTTATTTAGGGTTTAGGGTTTTGGGTTTGGGTTTGAGGTTTAGGGTTTGGGGTTTAGGTTTCACGTTTAGGTTTCAGGGCTTAGGATTGCGAGTAGCTCGGGTAAGAGGTCACCAGCCAGCAGTGCAGGTTCAGAAAAACATGAAAACTACGTTTCAGCCCACATACGTGCAACTGCCAAGCTGAGATTGGATAGTTCGAATAGTGCGAACTTGGCAACGATGTGAACTTGACAACGACGTGCGAACGACGTGCACTTTGCTGCTCAATGCCGAGCGTATTGTAAAACCCTTTGGAAGTTCATCTTGCATGGCATGCAGCACGCAAGTATGACTTACAGAAACTCGTTCCATGTTCCTTTCATTTCCCGAACGGCTAAGACGAGCGTGCAAGTAGTATGCGAATTGTCAAAATGTCGCGAGAACAAGAATGAACAGGGATTTATCAATCTTGCTCAACTCTGCTTTCAAATACACGGAAAAGCTAAAACAACAAAACAACAAGTACTCAACATTCCTGTCAACTCCCGAGAAGCTTAGATGACCTGACTCACTCATTCAATGTACAGTTGAATTCTCGATAACCTCAGTAAACACTTCAGTTCCGCACTGGGCTTGGGGTTGGGTCTGCGGGCATTGCTGTAGGATGTCATGCTGCATGTTAATAGTCTTCCAAAACCCTAAACCCTGAAACCCCTATATAAACCCCTCAACCCTAAACCCTAAACCCCTAAACCCCCCAAAAGTGTACACTTTCAGTTTTATAGTGGGTAATAGAATCCCAAGAAGTGTAAAGTGTATCCACTCAGCTCCTAAGTGACGCCCTTCAGGCAGCTGAACCAGTTCTGCGCCCGACGCCCTTACCCTAAGGGTCCATGTACCCAAGTTGTGTATACTTCGTGCCCAAAGTACCTACATAGGGACCACTTTAAGGCCAAAGTACATACTAGTTGGGTACATGGACCCTTAGGGTTACCGCTCGATCAGCTACCGGAAGGCTACCCACTACCCTGCAAGAAGGTTTCTGAGCATGGCATGGTGTGTCGTGACAGGGGTATGGAAAATAACAAATCTGCTGAGCGTCAGCATAGTGATTGTGCTACTAGAACACAATGCAAGATAGAAGCACGGATTGTAGCATCTTAGCAGTCGTGACAACAAACATAATCTGCTGGTAACCATGCCATGCAAGGGTCATTTAAGCACGTTTCTACCCGTCGCAATGACGGAAGGAATCCGTAACAAGAACACACACACACATACACACAAACTGCACACGCCCAACCCGAAAAAAGAACCCGACACCCTGAAGCCCAAAGCCTAAGCAGCACCAAAACCCAAAGCCGGAAACCCTGGAGCCCGGTACAGCACTCCACGCAGTTTGATCCCTAAACCCTAATCCCCTCGCGGCAGACTCCTGCAGCTGCCTTTGCGCCACCTGAAAGTGCTTAGAGTTTAGGGTTCGGAGTTTATGAAGGCTGGCTTGCTTCGGGATCCCTACAATATCTCAAGGAAATGTTCCTCGGTAAACCCTGAACCCCCAAACCACATAAATAACGGTGAGTGGCACGCCCCACGTCCATAGAGTTTGGTTAAGTTGCCTGGGATGTAGCGTATAGAGTTACCAACGGACTGAGGGTGAGGTATTTGGCAAGAGGGGTTCAAGGACAAGTTCTTTCGTCGGAGGTCGTTCTTTTGGGATTAGAGTTTCGAGGACCAGTATGCTCAGAGTACCTTTCCTGCGACCCGGAACTGCGTCAGTGGGACTTCAGATTCGTGGAACTGTGAGCGATGGATGTTGTCCTTCCTTAGACCTATCACTGGCCTAAGTGCCAAGTGGGATTTCCTGATGACCTCGGCACTGGAAGACGTCAGTATCAGGGAACAGGACCAAGGAGTTTGTCAAACGGGTGGTTGTCAGAATTAGGGCCCCTTTTTCGGTACCCCAAATATTAAGTGCCGCATTATACCCACCCAAAAAGGGACCCTAATCTTGACAACCACCCAAACGAATGTGGGAGTTTCGGATCCAGACGGCCTTAGGGTAACAGTTTGCACGATTGCCTCCTAAACGTAGTGATGATGCAAGTCACACTTGTGTTACAGCAAGCACCATAGTTATATCCCCACATGTCCCTAAACCCACGCAGTTGCAGATTTAGCGTTAACCTAAAATTGTGCTGGCTTCCAAGTGCTCCCTTTACCCGTCAGCCGGCATATCTGCTTACATCTGATCCTGGAATGGGACTGACACCCTAAAGCGCTTTATGTTTAGGGTTCAGGGCTTGGGGTTTAGGGTCTAGTGCTTAGGGTTTAGGGTTCAGGGTTTAGGGTGAGTCTTCGAAGTTGAGCCTCTTGGGCGCAGTATGCTGCATAGGCAGCCTGCCACTCCTGCACTGAAATCAGTTGTGGCGTTTAAGTGTTTGTAGTGATCATCCAGGTTCCCTAAACTCTAACCCTGCACCGTAAGCCCCGAACCCTAAACCCCAAAACCCGAACTGGACCCTAAACCATACAACCATTATTCCAAGGGTAAAAGGAGGGGCCCTTAATAAGGACCCCTAGGTATATACCCTTAATATAGCTATTATATACCCATTATATAGCCCATTATAGGGTAGGGGTCCCCATTAAGGGTCCCTCCTTTTCCCCTTTGATTCATGCGTTCGGCTGCAAGGATCAGAGAACGGATTCGTAGACAACAAGCCTGAACTTCCAAACCTAGGGTCCCGGGTTTAGGGGTTTAGGGTTTAGAGGTTTAGGGGTTTAGGGGCTAAGGGTTTAGGGGATTAGGTTTGGACGTTTGGGGTTTAGGGGTTTGGGGGATTAGGGTTTAGGGCTTCGGATACCCTCGAGCACTCAGCTAAAATGTTTTCAGACTCTCAAACTTCTGGGGCTTAGGAATAGAGCACGACTACCTTCAACTCGATAGCCCGAGACCTTTAGTCGCAGACGAACAAAAAACCCTAAAAATTAAAATCTCAAACCCTAAACCCCTAGAACCCTAAAGCCCTAAACCCTGGACCCTCAACCCTAGAACCCTAAGCCCTAAACCCTAAATCCCTAAACCCTAGAACTCTAAACCCTAAATCCCTAAACCCTAGAACCCTAAACCCTAGACCCTAAACCCTAAAACCCAGGGTGAGGGATCAAAAAAAAGATAAATAAGGATCAAAAAATATTAAATGGAAAGATCAAAAAAAAACTAAAATAAGGATCAAAAAAATTAAATCACTCAAAATACAGCAATTCCTGGGGCAGAGGCATCAACAAAATTAAATAAGGATCAAAAAAAATTAAATCACTTAAAATACAACAATTCCTGAATTTTTCCAAGGGAAAACACTGTTTTCCTAGTGATTTTCTTCTGTTTCCTTAGGATCTGTTTGGTTTTCCTCTGGAAAACACGATATTCCTGCGGATTCTGTGGTATTTCCCTAAGTTTTCCTTGATTCTCGTAGGAAAAAACCTCTTTTCCTATTACCTATGGCGTTCGTGTCATTTCTTGAGGTTTTCACAAGGACAACATATGGTTGTTCCTCGGGAAAATCAAATTTTCCTTACAATTTCACATTTAGGACGGATTTCCTGTTGTAGCTGTTGCTGGTATTCCGCTTCATCATCTATCTTAAACACGCCCCTCATTTGGCGATTCTGGTTCAGCATGTATCTACAATCTACAAGGGCGGAGACGCCCTCATTTGCTGGGTTTCAAAAAAAGGCATATGCTTCAAAGCAACCCTGCACGGCTTAAAACAGCGGGGGGGTTGGGGGGGGCGCAGCCCCCCCCATTTGCAGAGACAACGTTCACATGATGGGCTTCGAGAACACTTTTTGAATCAAGCTTGCACGTCTCGAAAAGCGCGGCGGCGGGTGTTTTGTTCTTCCGTGCCTGTTCGTGTCTCTTCTTCCGTTAGCATTCTAACCTAATATATATAACACAGTAAACCAGAAGAACGACATAAGATGGTTCGACAACACAAAAATGGTGTGACATTTCCTGACATAACAGAACCTTGCTTCTTATAGCATATAACAGCATACTAAAAATACAACAATACAATATAAAGGGCTCGGCGGGACAACTAAGATATCAGCAAAAGGTAAGTAAGATACCAATGTTTGGGGGGAGTTGGGGGGGAAGAAAAAAAAGGAACAACAAATTCCTGAAGGTAGGCCCCAAAGCCTTCAAATATCAAAAACATATGGGAGTTTCCGAACATAGTGGTCCCGAATATAGCACCCTACCTACAGTAGGATTCATATTATAAGGCCCCCAAAATACGGTAACCCTAATGTCCGGAAACTCCCATATGTTTTTGTACATATCATGTCCTGGTATATCATGTCATTTACCATATCACACCATGCATGCCAGCACCTCTGACAAGACCATATTACCATCAACATGATCATCATGGTCATCGATATGAGCAGCATATCGTCATCACCATCATCACAACATCATCTCCACCAGCATCATTACATCACTGTATCATTATCATATCATCATGATCGCCACCATCATCATTATCCTCACCAGCAGCAGCAGCAACATGCAGCAGTCATCTTGCTCATGCAGTATCTACATCATCTAGAATCTAAACATTTATGGTTGTAGGGCTCGGAAATTGTGGTTATTTAGGGTTTAGGGTTCTGAAGCCAAAAGCAAAGGCCCACCGAAAGCCGAAGCCCCTAACCCTAAAGCCTAAACCCTAAGCCCACCGGCCTCGTCTGGCTGTGTCCAAGTTGCGAGACTGTAAACCCGCCTATAACCCCTAAGAACCCCACTATAAAACAACACCCTGAGAACCCTACTGTTGTGCTTCCCAGTTTGCTGAGAAACCCCGTAGCGCTAACAACCCTATAAACCCCAAAACCCCAAAACCCTAAAACCCTAAAACCCTAAAACCCTAAACGGTCTTCCTCGGCTGAGCCCTAAGGCCCTTCGGGTGTGGGATGTAGTTCTAGTTTAGGGTGTCTAATAGAGTTCTATTTCGGCTTTCGGGCAGGTAGCAATGTGATGTTCAGGATGTAGGGATATGTGTTCGATTTCGGCTTTCGGGCAGGTGGCAATGTGATGTTCAGGATGTAGGGATGTGTGTTTCGGACTGGGATATTGTGCTTGTAGTTGGCTTGGGGCTTCGGGTTTTAACCTTGATGGCTTTCGGGTGGTAGCACAATGCTATGATAGTCATGACTCTGATGATGAGTTTGGTGCCATGCATGATGATGCGTTGAGAATGTTAATATATAGTATACACTACAGACCCCCTAGTTTCGAGGGCTGCTGGGAGTGTCTTTCGGACTTCGGACTTCAGTGGCTGGGCAGTCTTGGGGTTGAGCCTTGTCTTCAGATTTCAGGCTTCAGATTGAGGTTTCCGGAGTTCGGATAACAAGGATACAGTTGGACTTTAATACTTTAGGTCTCAGGTTTATGGTAGGTATGTAACTTTGAGATCATATGTCATAGGGTAAGGCTTGAACAAGACCCTGCAGTCTTCAGTCTTGCTGTGCCCTACACCCTAAACCCTAAAACCCTACTAAAGTTTCGAAGGTTCTCAGAGTCTTCCCAGATCCTCAGACCTCAAATGTAAGCCCGAATTACGAGATAATGCTACACTTCCCAGACCTGAAATATGAGGTACTGGTACACTTCTCAGACCCTAAGATACATTCACTCAGACTTCTCACACCCATATTATGAGGTAATGATACACTTCCCAGACCCGAATTATCAGGTCATGGTGCACTTCCCAGACACTAATCATCAAGTTATCATGGGCTTTTCAGACCCGAAATACCAGCTAAGATACACAAACTGATGTCCTTCCCAGACCCGAATGATACACTTCTCAGTCCCTATTCCTCTGTGAAGATGCACATATCAGACACTTCTCACACCCTAATTATCAGATAATAAGATACACTTCCCTTACCACACACTTCTCAGACCCAGGTTGTCAGGTATTATCAAACACTTCCCAAACCGGAGGTAGCACCTAAGATATATTTCCCAGACCCCACATATCAGCAAGAATACACTTTATTTTCAAACCTTAATCCCCTAATTATAAGGCTCAACCCCAGGCCCATTCCGAGGCAACAGCTGGCTCTGGACGAAGGTAGCGCCCGAACCCGAACCCGAACCCCATAAGCTTCCAGGTGGCAGCGCTCCGATACAACTTATACTAAGTTACCCCTAATACCCCGAACCCTAATTAAGACCTTAAGGTCACGAGGCAGTCTTGGTGTGGCCACAGGACCAAAGGCCCCTTAAACCCGAGCTATCTAAATCCAACCCTGACGCCCTATTGTAGGCGCTGAGCTGCCGAACAGCTCCAAACCCTAATCACCCCTTAAGGAGGTTTATATAGGGTATAGGGCTTAGGGCAGTCCTCAGTCTTGCTGTAAGACTGCTAGACTGTAGGACTGCACAGACACCCCAGCTTAGTGTTGGGGCCATAGTCCGCGCTTCGTCTGGCCGCTGCTGTGCCAAAGTGCCGGAATCTCACAGGCCCGGCCTCGGTCGGATTGTTAGGTTCAGGGCTTAGGGGTTCAGATAGAATTGCATAAGGTGTATCGTAAATGTCTTGCAAAGCTTGTGGTGTCTCGGGTAGAATAGGCTGCTACTACTACTACTGCTACTTCTGCTACTACTACTACTACTACTACTACTACTACTACTACTACTGACACTACTACTACTACTACTACTACTACTACTACTACTACTACTACTACTACTACTACTACTACTACTACTACTACTACTACTACTACTTCGGCTACTGCTACTGCTACTGCTACTGCTACTCCTTGCTGCTACTGCTACTCCTTACTGCTACTGCTACTGCTACTGCTACTGCTACTGCTACTTCTCCTAGTACTCTTACTACTACTCTTACTTCTACTCTTACTACTAGTACTACTAGTACTACTAGTACTACTAGTACTACTAGTACTACTAGTACTACTAGTACTACTAGTACTACTAGTACTACTACTACTACTGCTGCTGCTGCTGCTACTACTACTACTACTACCGCTACTACTACTACTACTACTACTACTACGACTACTACTAACTACTACTACGACGACTACTACTACTACTACTGCTGATACTGCTACTGCTACTGCTACTGCTACTGCTACTGCTACTGCCACTGCTGCTGCTACAACAATTCCACCAACAGCATGTAGTACCACTTGCCACTCACTACTGTACTTGCAATCTCCTGCCACTGCTGCTGTTTGCTGACTGCTACATGACAACCTCCAGTAGCTGCAGACTCGGGCTCCAGAACATCAAGGAGACTCGTTTTCATTGTGTGCAATGGCAGACTCCATTGCCAATTTGACTGTCGACTACAAAATCAAGACAGTGATTGGTGTGTCCGAGAAGGGTCCGTTCTTTGTGTAACTTGGCTGGTCCTTGGAGTGATGCATGCAAAGGTTAACTTACAGCAGTCTTGATTCCTGACTATACTTAGGACGGTCCATGGCAACGGTCCCAACGGTCCTGTGCAAGCACGCACGGAAACTGTCAATGGGCCTACACCGGTGGGGTTCTGAAATACGTTGTGATTGCTGTCAAGTGAGCTGAGTGTCACTGTAGTTTGGTTGCATGCAGTCCATACCCACAGAGTTTGAGGCATGGAATTGCGCCGGATATCTCAACCTCCGTGATCATCAGATGTTGCTGTTCATTCTGCACAAGCAGAACATGACTGGGGAAAGCGGGATTGCCAGTGGCACCATAGTCATGGCCCTACAATCTTTCAGATGCACACATTGCATGACATGAAAGTCCGAACATGGAGCTACACATGCTTTGTTCAGGCGACCACACTGTTGACCAGGGATGCCTCCGAGCTACAACTGGAGATGAGTGCTCACTCATTCAAGGCCAAACTCCAGGTCGAGATGAAGACACGTGGAGAACCCTCGCAACTCCGCAGGTCGAATGCTGCAGGCAGCAGTGGGTATGGGTATGAGCCAGCTACCCCGACAGCTCCCGATGAGGTTTCAGTCCTCAGTCCTGCTGTCCCAGAGCAGGCATTGCACGAGGGGTTTGCAGCAGAGAGAGGGGAGTCCTCAGTCCCCGGTCCTGCTGTGGAGAATGATGCGCTGATCGACTGGGAGTTGTTGCAGTACCATTTGAGGACTGTGTTTATGTGTACTCTTGAGTTTGACGACATGTAGTTGTGGTGCACCGGTCCTTGTCTCGCTTTTGGATGAGGACACACTTGGACATTCCGGGGGTGTTCCGTTCAGAGCCCACAATGCAGTTTTCCTGGCTGGGCCGACAGTGTGGAGGTTGGTTCCACTGTGACAGAATCTGCTCTCAGATGATTCTTGCTGGCACGAAAACATTGCACAGCAAATGCATTTGTTGATTGTTGTAGCCATTGCTGATTACTTGAAAACAAAGGCCGTGGTGGGTTGGACATTGCAGCGACAGTCCTGCAGTCCTACAGTCCCTCCTCACTGCCCAAGAACATGAAAGCAGAGAGTTACTTGGCAGTTAGGGTGTGTGCATGGAATGTCCATAGCATGTCCGATGTGACAAGAGTTTCTCTGAGGCATGCTGGAGTTCATTCGGGTACCAGTCCAGATGGACAAAATGGCAGCCTGGTTGGAGGAAGCTTTGCTGCATCGGTCATGTTGGCATTTCAATGATGTTACACACCATCAGTGCTGGATAATCCTGAGGCAGTCGGCAGGAATGAGGTCCCCTGCACCCCGGCCTTGCTGTACCACCACTGCCAGAAGGGCTTCGAGGGCTTCTCCCAGTGCCAGCAGGAGTACTTCTACCCTACGGGGTTGAGCTACAACTTGACCAAACACGCTGCTTAACTGAATCAAGTGACAAGCACTTGTCACAATGATTGTTTCAGTTTTCACATGTACCCTCAGGTTTCCGAAATCGTCATGCTGATGTGCGATGCTCTCATCTTGGCCCGCTGTTTCCCTACGTCTGTCGAAGACAGTCTGGCACCACCGTCGAGAAGAGATACATGACTGCAAGACTGTAGGACTGAGGGCTTCATGCAACAATGTTCAAGTGGACTCTGCTTCAGGAGACAGTCTCGCAGTTCTTGGACCAGTACTTTGGTTATGGCTGGGCGCGCTGGAGATGTCCGTTTGACTACGTTCCTGACTACACTCGTGGTGAATACAGCACATCGGAGTTCGCAGTCCTGACTGCCCAGGTGGATGACTTCCGCCACTCGTCATCAACAACATCTACTCCCTGCTACTACCACTAAAGCTACTGCTACTTCCCTACTATTACTACTACTGCTACTACTACTACTACTACTACTACTACTACTACTACTACTACTACTACTACTACTACTACTACTACTATATTACAACTACTTCTACTACTACTACTACAACTACTGCTGCTGATACTACATACTAGTACAACAACTACTACTTCAACCATCACCACTACTACTACTACGACTACTAGGACTACTACTACTACTACTACTACTACTACTACTACTACTACTACTACTACTACTACTGCCACTACAACAACTACTACTACTACTACTACTACTACTACTATTACTCCGGCCCGTACTACTATTGCTAGCTGAGACAACACTACTACGACCACTTGTACTAGCTACTAGTACTGGTAGCAGTACTAGTACTCACACTCCAACTGGTACTACTATCTACTACTACTACTACTACGACTACTAGGACTACTACTACTACTACTACTACTGCCACTACAACTACTACTGCTACTACTTGTACTACTACTGCTACTACTATGACTACTAGGACAGAACACTCATGTCTTCCATCACAATAACCCAAAACCCTAAAACCCAAAACCAGCTCTAGCCTTAAAGGGATCCTTAACTCGTGGCTTTAGGGTTCAATAGGCTTTAAGGGTTCAGGGTTTAGGGGGTGGTGGTTTTGATTGTGGTGGTAATAGTAGTACTACATCTGATCTTCTAGTAACCATGACTGAATCTCAGGAGTGGACGACTTCTTCGATGTTGATGATCTTTGGTCATGGTGGCTTCCGATTAATGGAACCTTCATCTGGGCAATGTCTTTCGGCTGTGGTTTGGGGTTTAGGGCTATGAGTACGGATTTCGGGTTTAAGCTACCCTAAACCCTAAGCTACCCTAAACCCCTAAACCCTAAACCTACACTAAGGTACACCCCTCCGGATACCGACAATGGCATTCGCACAGTCAGCTTTTGGAAGATCGTCCGGTGCCGTGGAAGCTTTAGGATGCAATGACATTGAAGTTGAATGATGACTAGTTACCTAGTTAACCTGACATTGCAATCGAGGAGCCAGCAGAACGGCCGCTACGTTCATATCGGGGACAACTATGTCTGGCAGCCCGCGGACAATGTTGCTTGAGAATGAATGGTCGGTTTGTTATTGTTAGACAGTTCCCTCAAACCCTAATAAACCCTGATTTCTAAACCCCCAATAAAGCCTGATTCTGGAAGCCACTAAGTCGCAGTTCAACCCAGAGTATGCCGAGCGCGAAGTCCTGAAGCCGAATTGGTGCATACAGTCCATTCCTGGAATCCAGAAATCCTACATGCAAATTGGGAAATGGACTTGCAACCGCATCGGTGTTGCCACCCCAGAGTTTCGAAAGCGCAAGATCTTCATTCTCGAGATGCACCTCGCTTCTAACTAATTCCGAAGTCACATAATTAATTTAAGTGATTCTTTTGTTACAACCCAGACCCACCTTGCTCAGGACCCACGAACCAGGCCGGCACTCCCAGCGCAGGCCATCTTTGACTTTGATCAAAGCACCTTGGCTTGACAAATTTTAAATGATGTTTGGAGTTGAAGCTCTGTGAGTGCGATCTAAGTTGGACAACACGACGATCCCTGAGGAGCTGTTGAGATTTGTCAAGTACACACAGTACTAGACAGTCCTCAGTCTTCAGTCCCCATTTGCAAGCAGAATGCTGGAATTAGATTCTGTACGTCAATATTCACAGACAGTCCTGCAGTCTTGCAGTAGTAACTGGTGCACTGTGCAATGGGGAAGGACGACTGAGTGATATGCACATCGGATAAGTGAGTTTGCGACCCTATGGCTCGCAACACCATGAGCTATGAGGTTAGCAAAGACCCCTGGCTACACAAGGTCGAATGTGATGGTATTTTAAAGTGATGTCTTTAATATGGCAACAATAAATTATTGTCACATCTTGATACATAGTAATGAAGGTGAAGGAACATTCGATGCAATTCAACCTGCCTCCCATTTTGGCCGATGCCCTGCAAAGGAGCTGCACAAAAAGAGCCTGCTTAGTAATAGGGCTTCGGGGTTTACAGGGGTTTTGGCAGGGTTTATTTCATTACTGGATTTAAATTAGGATAGGGTAGTAAGCTCCGAGCCCCAGGCCATTCCAAACCCGAAGGGCCCCAAGCCCCAATAATTACAATCCCTACAGACCCTAAATTCCCTACCCCCCCAACCCCCCCCCCCCAGTACCACCCCCAGCCCTAAATTATGTGAAGGCCCAAAGTCCCAAAGGCAGTATGATACCCGAAGCCCTAACACTCCAGGTCCCACAGGTCCTAACACACTAACCCTGAAGCTCTGTAAACCAACCACATCCAAGCAACCTCTGTCAACACCTAACCCCAAACAGTCCAAACACCAAAATCCTGAAAGCCCTAAAGCCCTTAAAACCCTAAACCCTAAATGCCCTAAAGCCCTTGACACCAAAATCAATCAAAACTGTAAACCCTAATGCCCTAAAGCCCTTGACACCCAAATCTCCAACCATTATTAATCTAAAGCCCTAAATAGCCCTGCATGCAGGGCACCTGCCACCACCACAATGCGCCGGGCCAGGTCCGTGCAGTCCTTAGGGGTTAAGATTAAGGTTGTTTGCATTTAATTAGGAGCTTTCGGTTGGCTGGGGTTCTTCAGATTAGTAGAGTTTTGGGTGCTTTTGATGGGTATAGTTTAATGTGATTTTGGTTTAGGGTTTCGTGTTGTTTACTGAGGCTTAATTATTAGGCTTTAGGCACAAGCTTATTGGTGCATTGGGGTTCTTAGGTTGAGGTCTGGATGGCTTTTGATTTAGGGGTTTTGTTTTGGAGGTTCTAATTTGGACTGACTCTAAAACCCTGAATAAATTTCATGAAGTGATTCTAAGCCCCAGTCTGAGTCTTCACCACCCAGTGCTCCCTTCCCTAAAACCCCTTAAGGCCCTTTGACAGTGAGCTTCATTTCTATGCCAAGATAGATCCTTAAAACCCCTTCTTTGAGGCAAATTATTAGGGAGACATTAAACCCTAAAACCCTTAATTTAAGCATAATTCTTAGTGCATTTGAAGATTTCGGAGTATTCTGACCAAGATGTAGAGCTTGTGGGTTCTGGAGCATTGGGCTGTTACTTTTAGTATACCTTTGGATTGATGGACACTGAGTGGTCCTAACTTACTAATTGACAGAGTCATTGGGTGGCGATCACACCGAACCTAAAGTAAGCCCATTTCCCAGTCCCCAGTCCTGCAGTCTTAAGATCTTATAAGCTTCATAGGGGTTTAAACTTAGGGTTTTTTTTTCATCGATTGGCACCGAGTCGAGTGGTGCTGCAGGAAGCGAATAGCACTGTGTGCGTCACTAACCGTGGGCTTCCCTACACTGAATACTTCTGCGCCCATATGCGGCCCGAAGTTCCCGAAGAGCCGATGGTTCACGAGCCCGAGCCTCCTATCAGTGTAGACGAAGACGAGTCTGAGGAGACGGATCCCCAACAATGCAAGAGCTGGACCTCCAGTCCAAGCTCGATGGGATCTTCACTGACATACCCGCAGCAGAGCTTCATCAAGAGAGCTGCGACCACTACGCTGCAACTTATTCTGCAGCCTTGACGACTTCGAGCCCATCGAGCCATTTGTGTTGTGTGGTTGGTAACTAAAACCAAACAATTATAAACACAACATCTCATCATTGTCATTCACAACACAAGCTAAGCTTGTTCCCATTCTGTATGGTGGATGAAAACACTTAATAATAAGCAAAAACTCCTAGTCCTTTAAATCTTCAATGCACAAAACACAAGAATAACTGTAACCATTCTTTGTGCAGAACCCTGCAGAATCCTGCAACCTCAAAACAACAGCAATCCAACTTTAAATTAAAACTGACAAACAACCACCACCCCTCAACAAACCCTGATAAACACACCATATCGATACTCCCTAAACCCTAAGCTTTACATGGTAGGATTGGAGTAGGCTTCGGGTGACTAGGGTTTACTGAGCACTTAGTAGTCAGTGTGTTTTTTTTTTGGGGTTTCATTGTTCTAGCATCTCGGGGATCTTATGGTGCTTAGGGTAAATAGGGTCTTCCTTGTGCTTAAAGCACAATGAACTACCGATAGATGCTCTAAAACCCTAAGCACCCTAAACCTAAAGAGCTCGACATCCCTAAGGCCCCCACCCTGAACCCCCCCACCCTGAACCCGGTACAGGCCGGAGTTCCCAAAATCGCCCGCCGGCCGCGCTGCTGCCACCAAAACCTTCGAGGCATGTGGGGGCAAAGGGCCAAGTGGGTTGTAAGATATAGGGTTTAGGGCTTAGGGTTTTTTAGGGGTTTAGGGTTGAGGGCTTTTTAGGGGCTTAGGGTTTAGGGTTTTTTTTAGGGTTTAGGGTATTTAAGGTTTAGGGTTTTAGGGGTTTAGGATTCAGGGTTTTTTAGGGGTTCAAGGTTTAGGCTATTTAGGGTTTAGGGTGTAGGGTTTAGGGTTTAGGGGTTTAGGGTTTAGGGGCTTAGGGTTTAGGGCTCAGGTAGCATTGCACAGCTGCAGGATGTATTGTTTGTTGGTGTGTTCTACTTTTAAGTTAATAACTTCTCACAAAATTAGAGAAAGTTTGCCCTGGTGTGGTAATGATCTAAGGGGTGTATTCACTGTTACTGTTGTTTGGTTAGACAGTAATGCAGGGATGTAGGTTTAATAGGCTTCAGGGATGTTGGGTTAATAGGTTGGAGGGATGTCGGTCCTCACGATTTAGATTTGAAGGTCAAATGTACTGCATTAGGTTTACAGTACTGGATCAAACGATTTAGTCTTCAATTATTAATAATTAATAATTGCTTTTGTGTGCTCCTACTGCCTTAACTTAATCACCCTATTTCTCACAGCAGAAACCATAATGAAACCTGAAAATCTTGCTTTTACTTGTGGGTTAAGGCTGAACCCCCTACTAACTGAATTTTCAGACACCCAGTAAGCCCTTAATCCTTGTTTAATACCACCCCGGAGGCAGCGCCTGCTGAACCGCGGCAAGAAGTGGCCTGCAGGTGTGAGCAAGGGATTTCGGGTTTAGTTTAAGGTTCAGGGTTATACAGGGCTGAGGGTGTGGGTGCCAGTTGGGGCTCACATGAGTTGGTCTTTACTGGTTCTTAGGATGTAGGGTTTAGGCTTTTAGGTATGGGCAGGTAGGACCGGTGCTTGGTGTGGGTTTTTAAGTGAACATATTGCTGCCAGTATCTAAAATCCGGAGTCAACATCTAGACCGTTTATACTGAGTGGGTTTGTTCGGGAGGGTGGGTATAATTTAGTGTTCAGGGTTTCAGCCAATGTAAGGGTTTCAGCACTCATACTCGGAAAAGCCTGGGTGATGTTCCTAGGGTTTAATTAGGGCTTGAGGTTTCTGCTTTTTATGGTAGTGGGGGACTAGGTTTTCGGGATCTGTCTGGGTCTGGAATTGTAATCATCATTATGAACTGATCTAATGAGCATTTTTGCAGTTCCACGGCATTGGCGGCTTCAGAATATCTGCTGACTCTGATGCATTAACCTTGGCCAGGTGGCCGGTGCGAAGACTGCAGTGCTGCATCAACAAATGGAGGTGCAGCACCGAGGGACTGCAAGACTGAAGACTGGGGACTGTACATGTTCATTTCTTGTTAAGAATCTCATTGTACATTCGACGGACAGTCTCATGTGGCAGGGACTGCTTCATACCCAGGAGCTTGCTAACCTCGTTTGCCATGGGTCTCCATCCAAAGTCACCCCGATCTCTTTTCTTCCCCAGGGCCACAATCTTCTTTTGCACATTCTTGGATGGTTGCAGATCCTCGAGGTAGCTCTTGATTCCATTCACTTTGGGCTTGCCTGACTGAGTCCTCAATGTTGTTGTTTTGGCCTTGTTCTCCCGACCTTGTTGAAGGCGCCACACGAGTGTGTCTCGATCGAGTTCTTGTAGGGAACAAATCAACTTTCGAATAAAATTACCGGTAGGAGTCTCACTGTGACTGAACAATGTCGGATAGTCTTGAGGAATGATGTTGATGTTGTTCTTCTTGCTCTGCTTATAGATCTCCTCACCCACCATTGCATTCCTCGCCAAAGCACGGACACTCTCCACAAACACATGGACTGTTCGTTTCCTCTCCTCTGGCATGCCGGGTAGTTTGCGCTCCAGGATCTGCTTGAGGGTTGCTCGCTGGTCGTATTTGACATATCCAGAAATGACCTCTGCAATTGCCGAGTGAACCTGCATGCCTTGCTTTTCTGCAGCCTGAATGCACTGCGAAACTTGCCTTGCCCGGGAACCTTGCACCTTTTTCCCGAATGAGGAAGTGCGAGCATAGGCAATGTTCTCGACCTTTTTGGACTGGGTCATCTTCTGTTGAACTGCAGCCTTATTTCCTGGTAGTCTCGCCCATTTCTTCTTCAACTTGGTCTTGATGGTCTTGGGTTTAGGCATGGCGACAGCAGGACTGCAGGACTGTACCTATATTGAGCATCAATGCCCATTGCAATGCCAAGGTGTCAGCTGCATCCCTCTGCACGAAAACTCCCCAACCACTATGTTCCTTAGACCCTAAATCTTCAAACCCTTTCAAGCCTTATCTCCACATGTCCTGTGGCAGGTGCTAGCCCTGCAGTGCAAGTCCGGGCCTGACTCCGGTGCATGCAGAAGAAGTACTGGACTGCAGTGGTCGACCTGACATCGCATGCACATGTGCCTACAGTCTTGCAGTCCTGCTGTCCCATGAATGATAGCAATCAGTGGCAAGCAGACTCTCATGTTGGTTACTGTCATGCAGTCCTGCTGTCCGGTACCACAATGGCTCAACAATGCAAGATTTTGTTTGGCTGTTTTTTGTGCCTCTCTCACTGGTGGCTGGGGCCCTGGCATACTGCAGGACTGCATGACTGCCCAGAGCACCTGGGTTTGGGGTTTAGGGTTGAGGGTGGGTGTTGAGTCTTCCGGTTGAGGATTGCAAAGCATACTGCAGGACTGCATGACTGCCCAGAGCACCTGGGTTTGGGGATTAGGGTTGAGGGTGGGTGTTAAGTCTTCCGGTTGAAGACTGCATAGCATACTGCAGGACTGCATGACTGCTCAGAGCACCTGGATTTGGGGTTTAGGGTTGAGGGTGGGTCTTGAGTCTTCCGGTTGAAGATTGCAAACTCCGGATTCAGGGTCTGGGGTTAACAGCTTTAGAGCTGTTTTGGGTTCATGATTTGGATTGAAGGGGTTCTAGGGTTGTGTTCAGAAGATTTGCCTGGGTTCCATAGGTTGCCTGAAGGTTATTTAGGGTTTAGGGCTTAGGGAAACATCATCACTTGAAGCCCCCACTGGTAGGAAGAATGCTTGCAACAACCCCAAAACCCTAAACCCTTATTAAACCCTTAACTCTACAACCCCCGGCCCCTTTGAAAATTAAACCTGCCAAGAGACCAAATACTTTAACTCTAGACCCAGGTCTCTGCGCACGCCGCATGCAGCCACAGCATTGAAGATTTCCTGGCAGAAGGACTATGGTTAGGGCTTAGGGTTTAGGGAGGGCTTCGGAGAATAGGTGGGGTACGGCAAAGCACTCAAGGCTCTGTCCTATACCCCAAACCCCAAGCCCTAAACTCCTTTAAAACAAAAGCATGCAGGACAGTCCTCAGTCTTGCCGTCGACGCAGAGGCACCACTGGTTTGCCTAGATAGCAGGGTTTAGTTATTATTGTTATTATTGTGATCATAATGAAATGGATGGTATTAAATCTAGATGATGTAGGATCTCGGGTATTCAAAGGGCTTGTTAGGAAGGGCCACTGCTGAAGACTGTTCAGGACATTGGGAGACTGTAAGACTGTAAGACTGCTTTGGGTTTTAGGGTTGACTGTCATTCAGTCCTTACCAGGGAGACTTATGGTTCCTAGGTCGAGGTTTGGATTCCCTTGACATTCATTCATAGTCCTGGAACATTATATGTATATATATATATATATATATATGTATTCGGATATCTTGGGGGTCTTAGAGCTCAGAGCCTTGAGGAAGAAACACAGTGTTGTTTCTGTACATATGTGGCTCGGGTACAGAATACTCCGATTTCTATTTTCGCATACAGTGAACCCTCAAAGCCAAAGGTATCATGTCCTAGCATGTCAACATCCTGATATGTAAACTCCTGAGGGGAATCAACACACCTGTGCAAGCACACTTTAACTAGACAAATCTCATAATAGCCCAAGCCTGTCTCATGGAAGGCAGAAGACACTTGGTAGAGTCGTGCAAGACGACAGACAGGTGCTGGGCTTGGCAATCTGAACATCAATAGCTCGGGTTCGGCATTTCAGGATTCGGGTTTGGAGAACCGGCACTTGTGCTGCACGTACATTGGCAAACTTTGTCGGGGAGCTGTGGGTGCATTTCCTTTCAATCCCAATCCAGGTTTGCATCTGCTGCGCCGTGCTTCCCACTTTCCAGCAGCAGCTAGGCAGCAGCAGTTCGGCCATAGTTTGATAAGCAGTAGAACTTGCAATAGTGCAAGTACCAGTGGGAAGTCATCGTAGTAGTCGAAGCAGACACTACTATCAGTACTAGTAGTGGCAGGAGTACATTCACTGGTAGTGGTAGAATGAGCATGTACTCCGGTACTTCATGAAGTGTAGGTGTTGTGGTTATTGCAGGAGTCGTACTTCTTCTAATCGTATATTTAATATGCTAGTACTTGTCCTGGTCCGAACAATACTACAAGCTCTAGTACTCATACACGAAGTTCTGTTAGTAGTTGTGGTGGTAGGAGTCAGACTGCAGTAGCAGTTAAATATCATAATGAAATAGTGTTTGTATACACTACTTTGGGCAAGCCGATCATAAGATGCAGTGAGTATCTCTGTTTGGTTGTTTCTTCCGGTGCCCGATCCGACAACATCAGAGTCAGGCCTCAGATCCCGAAGCTCCCAAGGCCAGGCAGTCACCTCTAACGATTCGGGGATCTAGGCCTAGATCCCCGAATCGCTTCGGACCAGATTGAACATCCCGAAGTGCTAGAGGCCAGGCAGTCACCTCTAACACTTCGGGATGTTCAATCTGGTCCGAAGCGATTCGGGGATCTAGGCCTAGATCCCCGAATCGTTAGAGGTGACTGCCTGGCCTTGGGAGCTTCGGGATCTGAGGCCTGACTCTGATGTCGTCACCGGCCGGCCAGCCAACCCCGAAAGTAGTTCCTGACCCAACTGTAAGCCCCTTGCCCATCTACCCAGCCAAGGCAATGTTCGGTGGCATGATGCAGATGCTGACAGACTTCACACCGCCGCATATGATTGGAACAAAAGCTCCGACAGCCTCCTTCTGTGATCGCCTTTGTGTTCAGGACACACCTGCTCTGAATCCTAACACACTTGTCAGCAAAGTTCGGGAGAAGAGCAAGTGGGACTGCCAAAAGCGCAAAGTAAAGAGATGGATAGCACACTGGAGGCATAACTCCGACGAAGTTTTGAATGATACTCTGTTGGATGAAGCAATGTGCGGGTTGACCCCCAGGCAGCAACGAACAAAGTTCTTTTCTACTTATCGAAGTAGGGGTTTTTCTTGGAAGTACATTGCAGCTTTGTGGAAGCAACATCCCCTTGCTGTTGCTCGAGAGGAAGCTCGGCAAGAGAAGCAACGTGCAGCCAAAGATTTAAAAGCTTTTAGAAAAGCCAAGAGACTGCAGCGCATGAAGGAGAAGCTTGCAGGTGTTGCAAGTCGGAATTCAAAGTAGAGCCCAGCACTGTAATTCTTAATTCGAGCACCCGCAGTCCTGCAGTCCTGCAGTGGTGCAGCTCGGTGTGGATAGGCAGAAAAAGGAGGTGTCGAGTCTGCCTGCTACATCTAGATACTGCTGTTCCATGGCAACAGAGACTCCGAAGATACTTTATGTCATCGGGTAGCATTATGCCCAAGCTTAGAGTCAGGCGGCCCAAAAACAAGCCCGCCAAGAAGCAGCGGGTGGTTGAGCAAGATGTTCCCACTGATTTTGATCCCTGGAATGCACCTCCTGCTGAGAATCCAGTCTGTGAGCAATCCGAGGAT